>CANYBF010085810.1:0-14179 GCA_948192965.1 Dalechampia spathulata
AGGCGCCATGGTGGGCCCCACCAGTCCTGAGATGTTCTGCGCACCAGAACACACAGAGGTCTATGTGCATAATTGGGATCGATACCGGGGACTAAATCCTAGCCGAATGAACAAAGATCCAGAATTATACAATGGTGAAAAATCAGGGTCAACATAGATCCTTTATCCTCATATCTTCTTTTTGTTCATTTTTGTAACTTTAATAGAATGCCTCAATAACTCCCTTCATTATGGGTTATTATTTAGGTTCCGTATAAATGTTCAAGCTCTATTTCTCATACATCTCTTTTTTACATCTCACATTATCATTTTTAGGAAAGCATCATTAGAAGAAGCCTCAAACACCCTCAACTCCATCAATATTTATGGTAAAGTTTTCAGTTAGTTCATTAAATTTGTAAAAATTATGGTGTCTTTTAGCAAATTTACTTCGAGTCAAGTTATGAGGTATGTTATGACTTTTATTCAAATTGGTGAACTAAATAATGGTGCTAAATACCTCGATTTACCATATATTTAAGGTAGATTTAAACTTAATCTTTGAATTTTATTAAATCATGTATTATGAATAAAGCTCACAATTGGAGATTAGGACTCCTATCTTAAAAATCCTGTAGAAGTATGGCAACACATATATGATTTATAGTGGTTCGGCACAACTTTTTGCCTACATCCACTTCTCCTAAGTTTTCCGCTTAGGTTTTCACTAAACCAATCAATCAATACAACAAAAGATTCCTCGATACGAATCCAAACCCTAGTGTTTTTAGGCTCACACTCAAACCTTTATAATCAATATCAATCTCATAGTAATTAAACTCTTAATTACAAGATAATGCCCTAAGCATTAATCACACACCAACCCAAGAATCAGACCAAAAATCAAGAGTAGAAGTGTAAGCAATTGAATTTCAAATGATTTAGGACTGATTTGAAGTGATTTGATGAGGATTTGATAGAGAAATTGAAAAACGGTAACTGATGGCTGTAATAAAAAGAACTTCAGATCAAAGTTGTGTACGGGTGTACCACTAAGGCGTACGACAATACTGACCTAGAAAACTTAAAAAATTGAAGAAAATGCTATTGCGTACTAGCGTACCACTTTGAGCATATATCCATACGAAGGAGTCTGCTAAAATTTTAATTTTAAAATTTTGACTAGTACGAGCGTATGAAAATGCTTGTACGATCGTACCATCGCTTCGTAAAAAAAAACTTTGAAATTTTGAAGTTTTAAGATGTACGGGTGTATAAGACAGCGTACGATCATACCAAACACTAAAAAAATTCCTTGATTTGCATATGACCATACATATAGGTTTTACAGTCGTACCTGAGAGTTGGCAGAAACTGGAATTGGACATTTAAGAGTCGTACGGGCGTACCAAATTGAGCACGACTGTACAGACCTAAAAATTCAGAAATTTTTGAAGAGTTTTGGGCAATTTTCTGAAACTTCCTAACATCCATCAATCATACCTACTTCAAAAATGATCCATATATCATCCCTAGCTCATGTTTGATGAAGTTTAAACGTTCTTCACTAAGGGGTTTGGTGAAAATATTGGCAAGTTGGTGAGTTGTACTAACAAATTCTAATACAACCTTCCCTTTTTGCATATTATGATGCAAGAAATGGTGTCTAATGTCTATATGTTTAGTCCTAGCATGCTGTATGGGATTCTTAGATAAGCTTATAGCACTAGTGTTATTACATTTAATAGAACCGCAAGACACACAAATATTGTAATCCTTCAATTATTGTTGAATCCATAACACTTGAACATAACAATAACCTGCGGATATGTACTCAACTTCAGCAATAGATAATGACACAATTTTATTTCCTGCTAAACCAAGAAACCAAACAAGTTCCTAAGAAATGACAAGTACCTGAAGTACTTTTCCTATCTAACATATTGCCAGTAAAGTCAGCATCAGAAAAAGTAATCAAGTCAAAAGAATCATTCTTAGCATACCACAAGCCATAATGTATTATTCCAATCAAGTATTGAAAATTCTTTTCATAGCACCCAAGTGAGATTCCCTAGAAGATGCTTGAAATCTAGCACACATACATACAACAAACATTATATATGGCCTAGAAGCAGTTAGATAGAGCAAATTACCTATCATACCTCTATACTTCTTTTGATCTACATGTTTACCACTTTCATCCAAAGAAAGCTTTGTGGTAATGCTCATGAGAGTCTTGCTAGCTTTAGCATCTTCCAATCCAAATTTCTTCAACATCTCTTGAGTGTACTTGAATTGGTTGATGAAGATTCCATCTTTGCATTGCTTGACTTGAAGTCCTAAGAAGTGCTTCAATTCTCCCATCATGCTCATCTCGAATTCTCCTTGCATACACTTAGAAAATTCCTTGCATAAATCTTCATTAGTAGCACCGAAGATGATATCATCAACATAACTTTGTACAAGCAAAATGTCATGTTTATAATGCTTAATGAAGAGTATTGTGTCTGCTTTACCTTTTTCAAAACCATTGTCAATTAAGAAATTGCTTAATCTATCGTAACAAGCTATAGGGGCTTGTTTAAGACCATATAAAGCTTTGGTAAGTTTGAAAACATGGTTTGGAAAGTTAAAATTTTCAAAACCAGAGGGTTGTATAGAAGTTACCTTGTTTTTTTTAAACTTAAATGAGGATTTCACTTGCTTTCCCATTTGGCAAGCTTCACATACCTTATCCTTAACAAATTTGATCTTCTGAAGTCCTCCAACATGTTCATCTTTCTCAAGATCGCTAATGCTTTCAAAACTGGCATGTCCAAGCCTTTTATGTCAAAACCAAGAATTCTCACTTATAGAAATAATACACTTGACACTTTTGTTAGAAAATGACTCAAAATCAATTACATAGACATTTTCGATTCTATCACCTTGAAAGACTAGTTTATCATCACATATTCTATAAACAAAGCATCCTTTAGGATCAAAGACAACCTTATAACCATTATCACAAAGTTGGCTTATACTCAATAAGTTATACTTTAACCCTTCAACCATCAACACTTTATTAATGGAAAAGTTGGATTCCTTGCCAATCTTACCAATTCTAACCACTTTACCTTTAGCATTGTCTCTAAATGTGACATTGTCGTTATCCTATTTTTCAAGGTTAGAGAAGAGGCTTGCATTACCGGTCATATGCCTTGAGCATCCACTATTAAGGTACCATTTGTTTACACTAATCTTGTATCTCAAGCAAACCTATCAAAATAAATGCATTTATCTTTTTTTAGGTACCCAAATGTATTTGGGTCCTTAGGAGTTAAAGGCACACAAATCATCATCATTCCAATGCATTTTTCTAATGAAACATCTGTTGGTTGTATGTCCTTTCCTATTGCAATAATGATATGTGACATTCTTAAATCTAGAATGATTATGCACATACTTCTTCCTAGATGCATAATAATGGCCATTATTGCATGAACATGAACAATAATGCACTTTATTAGTATGCATTTTATTGGTCTTAGGATGAGCATTCTTCTTTTTAAAATCCTTTGGTTTTTATGTGGAGATGGATGCTTTAACAAAAATGATTCCTTGAGAGGTGTAGGAAGAGTTTTGGTTAAAACCAATACCTTCTTTGTTACCACTAAGTTTTTGATGTTTTGAAATGGAATCAATCTTAACACCACCTTGTTCAAACCTTGAAAGATTGTCTTTTAGCAAATCCTTATCTTTCAAAATCTTAGCATTTTCATCTTTCAAAACTTTGTTTTCGTTTTCAACATTTTCAAGCTTTGTTTTGTAAGAGTCAAATTATTTTTCTCTTTAGAAATGTATGCATGTTTACTTCTAAGAGACTTATATTTCTTAGCCAATTGTTCATACTTTTCTAACAAAGCTTCTAAAACATCATTTTCATTATCATAATCATAATCATCATTACTATAATATGATTGAGAAGAATTTATTACCTCATCCTTGTCATCCTCATCCATAAGAGCCATGAAGCAAAGATTGGTTACTCCCTCATCACCGGACACATCCTCATTGGTTTCACTATCATCATCCCATGTTACCTTCAATGCCTTCTTCTTGAATGGCTTGTTGAGGTGTGGATATTCATTCCTCATGAACCCTGGCTTATTGCATTTGTAGTAAATGGTTGGACCTCTTCTAAATGTGTCTCTTTAGTTTTGATCCTTCCTTACATCAAATGGCTTCCTGCTATCTTTCTCAAACTTCTTCTTCTTCATAAGAAGAGTTTTGACTCATTTGGAGAGGAGGGCAACTTCATCATCAATCTTCCCTTCGCTTATTGAAGAGGTATCTTCTTCTTTTGATGCTTTAAGTCCAATCCCTCTTCGTTTCTTCCTCTACTCCTTGCTTGAGTGTAATCTCATATGTAAGGAGTTTGCCAAGCAACACATCGGTTGACAAAACTGATAAATCATTGGCTTCTTCAATGGAGGTTATTCTGGCCTCCCAATCCTTCTTCGGTAATACTCATAAGATTTTATTGTTAATATTCTCTTTTTGATACATCTTACCTAGCTTCATCAACCTATTCGTGATTACAATAAGGCAGTTGTACATTTTTGAAATCAAGTCATTCACCTTCATTGTAAATAACTCATATTGATGAGTCAATAGCTGAATCTTCTTGGTTCGGACTTGATTAGTTCCCTCATGATGAGTCTCCAAGGTGATCCAAATCTTCTTAGCCATAACATAATATGAGACATGTCCATATTCCTTATGGCTAATTATGCAATAAAGTATGTTCATTACCTTCTTGTTCCGTGCATTCGCCTTGAATTCCTCCCTAGTCCAAGTTACCTTGGGCTTAAGTGAAGTGACTCCATCAATTATGACTGTTAATGAAGAAAATTCATTCTCAATTAAATCAAACAAATCAACTCCATCACTTTCTAAGAACACTTCCATTATGTGCTTCTAGTAAGGGTAGTCCGTGCCATCGAAGAAAGGGAGTCTTGTGTAAGATTGGCTTTCAATACTCTAAGTTACCATAGGATCTTTAGCTTAAGAATTTTACTTCTTTGTAACAATGAGCTCCAAATTCTCTGATACCAAATAAAAATCATGCGGGAGTATGGCAACACGTGTACGATTTATAGTGGTTCAACATAACTCTTTTCCTACGTCCACTTCTCGTAAATCTTCCACTTAGGGTTCCACTAAACCAATCAATCAATACAATAAAGGATTCCTCAATACGAATCCAAACCTAGTGTTTTCAGGCTCATACTCAAACCTTTATAATCAATATCAATCTCACAGTAATTAAACTCTCAATTACAAGATAATGCCTCAAGCATTAATCACACGTCAACCCAAGATTACCATAATCAACACTTAGGTTGTGAAAGTAAAGTACAATGAGAGTATACAACACAAGATTGAGTTTGTAACAAGTTAACTTACTTGTTAATGAAGTTCACAGTAGTGTAGAAGTTTTACACAAAGAAAATAGTCGTTAGAAATGTAATAGCAATATCAATCTTTTGAAATAAATATGTTAGAAGGCTTTTAATAACTTTCTGCAGATGCATCTATGGTCGTATGGATACCTGTACGCCTGTACCGCTTTAAACATAAAACACATGGTAAGCTAGGTACGCTCGTACCACCCATTGGTATGCCCATACCAAAGCTACTGTAACTTTTCATAACATTTGGTACGCCCATACCATCCATGGGTATGCCTATGCCAAAGCTACTAGAACTTTTCAAATATGGGCAGAATGCTTGGTACGGCAGTACCACTCCTTGGTACACCCGTACTAAAGCTACTGGAACTTTTCACAACATTTAGTACGCCCGTACCACGCATTGGTACCGAACACAATAAAGTCAAATCCACTTGGTACAGTCAATCGTATGACCATACCACACAGTACAAAGCAGTGGTACGCCCGTACCACATCCAAAATCATACTTTAACTTGAAATTAACTTAAATTGATTTAAACAAAATATATACATCAAAATCTTAGGTCTAACATATCTTATATGAGAAAGGAAATGATGATAAAACTTATTCTTATTATTATCTTGACTTTTCCATGAGTTGCTTTAAGTTTCCTAAAGGGTTTTTGTAAATTGATAAATAACTTACTTTTAAAGTTTTGGTGGGATCAAATTTGGATGAGAGATGCTTAGGTTTAGTTAGCTAGAATCATATGTCCAAGCCTAAATATGCTTAAATATTTAGGAATGTTGGGTTTTCATGAACTTGAAATAATTAAGATTGCTTTGCTAATTAAAAAATGTAAAAGTTTTATTAAATAACTTGGATCTTTGATTTATTAAATTTATAAAGCAATTTATTTTTCTAATAAAGACTTATGGTAAGCTTCTAAAGGTGTTAATCCTTCCTAGGATGGAATAGTCTTTTAGAATAAAGAAATACCCTTGTTAAGGGTTATAGATCCAATATTTGCAATATTCTTAGTATTTGAATTTGGGAGGACACTTGGATCTCATCTCTATCAAATTTTAGAGTTCAATCAATTAAACTAGTTAATTTTGAAGTTTTTATGGTTTATTGGTTGATAAATAGTAGTACTAAAAGTTGGAAAAAGGAAGCAATGAATAATTTATTCTTTAAGGAAGAGAATGATACAATAATGTGAATTTTAATTAATAACCTTAATAAACCAAATAGATAAGTGTGACATTTTGATTTAAAAAAAGGTTATGTACTACTAAATTAGCTTACCATTTATTATCATAATTGCATGATTCTCATGTCCAAAGTTCACATCCTTCATCATCAGTTCAAATAAATCTAAGTTTTTAATGGAGACTGTAGAAGTTAAATATGTAACCTAAAGTTAAATCTTTTAATAGAGGGCCTTGAGAATGTTTTGCTAACTCAAGTAGCTCTTTTAACTCAAATTAAGAACATTTCACCTAAGTTTGGTTTATGTTTATCTTGTGATGAAATATCAAAAACCTTTTTCTTTTATGCTTACATGCTAAAGTAGTTTGGTTTGCTTCTTCTCCAAGTTATAAGCTGAATTCTATAAGCTTTCCTTCTTTCAAGTATTGGTTGACTAATATCTTTAATGAGATTTCTTCTAGTCATCTCGATGATATCTTGGGTATCATCATTAATACATGCTAGTATATTTGAAACAATATAAATGAGTTTATCTTTAAAGGAACCAATCCAAATCCTCTCCAAAGTAATCAATTAGGTGGCCAAATCATTGTTTTGAATTTTAAAATGCAATGATGTTGGATAAAGTTATGCGTCTACCTATATTATACAACCTGCATGATAATCATAAAAAAGATAAATGGTTCCTTTTTAATTTAGGTTGTTTAAAGTTCAATTATGATGCAACTTTCTTGTAGTTTTATAATCATGCTAGCCTAAAAAGTAACGTGCAAAATTTTCAGAGGTAGGGTAATTGATGGTTTAGTTATGGTAATGCAAACTTCTTTGATGTTGCTAGCAAAAGTTGAAGCTTTTCTCTTAATTATGAGATTAGCAACTTCCATGTCGGCTTTGGAATGTATTTTTGAATTGAACTCTTAAATGTTTGATTAGTAATTTGATTATTTAAGCATATGGATAAAGAGTAAGAAATTGAATCCATGTGTTCTTATATCCAAATTACTCTTCAAACCATTCCATAGTTTTTGATTAATTTTGATCTTATGCAGCTACCAAGTTGCTAGTTTGAAGTTTCATTATAAATTACCTCTTTGTTAGGTTGCTTTTCCTCCCAAGGAGATGGAACTATTATGTACATATGACTTTTCTAGTTAATATATTTTCTTATTTGATAAAAAAATAATCTAAAACATGAAAAGATTCCTTGTTTTTGTATATATGTATGTCTTATGCATAAAAAATGAATTATCATGAAAAAAGGCTTCATAATAAGCAAAATACACATTGAATTGAAATAGTTTTACTTAGAATTTTTTAATTATTGTTTGTCATCTTATGTAATTTTTTAAGTGCATTTAAAACATTTACTAATTTATCAATCAAAGTTTGCTTTTATTATTTCATGAAGTATAACAATCTAGAATTATAAAATGGTAGTATACAAGTTCAAAACTTTACAAGTTAGGTTCAAGTATGCTTTAATCAATAAATAAATAATTAATTATTCATTCTCTCAAGATGAAAAGTGATTTAAGTTTGTCTTTTGGTGGATCAAAAAAATGAGTGACTTAAATTTGATAATATTAAAAATAAAGACTATGACATTAATTAGTTTAAATCTCCTCATAAATGTTTTAGGAAAGTTACCCAAAGTCGTTATATTATCTAACAAATCACTTGCATGAAAATGTTGTATTTGCCCTATAGAGTGTTATACAACAAAAGCAATTTTATCTAATTCCACAACTTGCAACATACAAAAAACAAAACTTAAAATGGTGACATGACGAAATAACTTGATTAATTCACCTATAAGGTAATTAGTAACTTGCAATGCTTGATCAATCCTTCAATTAATCTTCTTGTGAGTGTGATTCCAATTTCATTGATATCATCATTTGAACCAAAATAAAAAGGGAAATAGGAAGTTGGCAATGTGGGAAATCCCACATCGGGAAAATGGCATCAAGAAAATGAGCTTATAATTAAAGATTCATCAAGCCATAAATGCCTTACGTATTTTAGTTGTGGTAGATCCTAAAGCAAAGCCTAACCCATGTAGTCTAATTTTCGAGCCCAACACACTCTCCACATCACTTGAACTAGGACCCATTTCACGCTCCAACAATGGTACAAAAATCCAAAGGTGCTATGGTCCAAATCAATGATCCAAACCAGATGCAAAGTTAAGTTGTTTCAACTCTAAGCTAGACTCAAGCGCGTACGTCGAATAATCCTTGGTCCAAAAAGAAAGATCAAAACAGAAGAAAGCTCATTGATAAATAAAAAATCCAATGGAGCTAATACATAAAATTCAGGTTGGCAAATGATTAAAAATGACCAAACCCAGGAAAAATCAATCCAAGACTCCAGGATGCTCAGGATTGAAGTTAACAAATTCAAATCTCAACAGGTCCAAGCCTGTTGGACTGGAGTGTGGATCCTAGAGAAAAATCCAACCCGTGCAGTTCAATTTTGGAGCCTAACATACTCTTCATAGCACTTAAACCAGGACCTGTTCCATGCTTCAACAATGTTTGCTAATGCCTTTCTTTTGTTTCCTTGAAATCAAGGACGACTTATTTAATAAAATTTCATAATTCACAGAAAGGAAAAAGAAAAAGAAAAGAGAAAAGACTTTCTTTATACAGAATTCAGAAAAGATTTATTCATCTCAAGCCGTTTACCAAACAACAAATAACAAACAATAAACATGGAATAAAGAAATGATTGCGTAATAGAGGAATTAGTTACGTACTTGACACATACAAAAGGAGCATGAAACGAGTAACTTGTTAAGTTTGCAAACTTGAGTTGCTTCCAAGTTAACCTGCTCTTGGTAGAAGAAACAACTTAGTTGAACCTGACTACAGCTTCCTAATGGCACAGCGCTCAAAGGCTGCTAGGATTTTTTTTCATCGCCAATGAATTGAGACTTGATAACCAGCAGAATGATTGCAAGCTTAACCTGCATCATGCTTCAACTTTATTAAAAGTCACTCCTATGAAACCAGTCTCAGAACCATAAGATTCGAAATGCGACAAAATCATAGAGCCTAAAATAAATAAAAAGTACACATCATGCGTATGAGCAAAAGGGCAGCAAGCAGATTAGTCTTTCCAACACATGTTCAGTAAAACAAGCATTCCAGAGGATTGGAAGGCAAAGTGATTCCAAAATTTTTCCAAGTGAAAGTGAGAAACATGAACAATCATAGAAACAGTACACGTAGAACAGAAATGATTTCTAACCTTATTCCAAACTCAGGGACAAGTCAATAATGGCAGACTATAGAATTAGATCACAAACGTTTTCCTAAAAGAAAAAGGAAAAACTACTTTAAGAATCATGCTCAGAAGAAGTCAAGTCAACACAACTTATGGTAGCTAATGCAAAAAAAAAAAGCTAAAAAGTGCTGTGATCAAAGCCAATATGTCAACAATAATTAGCAAACATAAAGATAAGCAATCCTAGGAATTAAGAAACGCTAATTTTATTGAATCCAATTGTTACACTGATCTTAATTACCTCACTGTTCCTCCATATTTACTTCACTTGATCAAACCAATAAATCGGTCCCTTAGAAATTCTTTTGTAGAGATTCATGCTCCAAATAGACCAGTTTTAGCCATAAGCCAATGCACCATTTATAAAAGCAGCAGAAACTACTTACGGAAGTCTCCATAGCTATCAACTTTAATCTATACTCATATAAGTGTAATTATTATCATGCACTCAAATGAAACATCATATTGATAATTCTAATCCCAAACAAGTATATCAACAACCAATAAACACATTTAAACAAGTAATGTTCAACAATTAGCAGTAACTGAACAGTGTCATACCATTTAATCAGTTCATCTCTTCACAATGTAACGGCCAAGCAATGAACTATGGAGGAACCAACAGGAACCCTATGAACAACATCACACCATTTAATCTTCCCCCATAATTCCCTCTCCTTTCCCTTCTTTTCAACCTCAATTTCCACGCACCAAATCTCCATTTCCTTCCCATTTCCACTTCCTTTCTTCTCCCAAGTGACAACTAATTTGCCTCCAACATTGGCCATAGTCGCCCCAGCTAAAAACCTCGGTAATTCCTTATCTAGACCTCTCAATTCCATCCAAGAATCCTTCTCCACATCAAATCCCTTAATCCTTCCAACAAAATCATAACTATACAAAACCCCATCAACGACACACGCTCTCCCTCTCCAACCGGAATCCAATTCTGTCCCGACGAAGTCCCATTTCTCACTGCTTGGCTCATAAATCACCCCATTTCTATCCGCCATCGCATAAATTCTCCCATTAACAACAGCACTTGCGTGCATCCACTTCTCACGAAGCACACTCTGTCCTACACTATCAACACCTTGCCAATTTCCAAATTTTGGGTCAAAAACTTCCGCCCAGTACTTGGACCGGGCAAAAGTATCGACAACACACCCACCAATCACATATATCTTTCCATCAACCACACCCGCCGCCGCAAACTCCCGCGAAACATGCATCCTGGGAGCAGGCTCCCACGTGTGGAACCTACAATCCAG
Source organism: Dalechampia spathulata (assembly GCA_948192965.1). Lineage (NCBI taxonomy): Eukaryota > Viridiplantae > Streptophyta > Magnoliopsida > Malpighiales > Euphorbiaceae > Dalechampia > Dalechampia spathulata. The sequence goes on from CANYBF010085810.1 coordinate 11,187, forward strand.
CGTCCACACTTGCGAAGAAAGTACATCTTTATGACACCCACCAATCACGTAAATCTTAGAGCCGAGGGCGACGATTGCGGACCCAACTAAAGGAGAAGGTGTGGGATGTGGGATTTGGACAAGGAAATCTCGCGGGTGTTTTGGGTTTGGGGAGTTATGATAGAGCGTGAACCAGTGCAGGAAGCTTGTTGTAGGGAATCGGACTGAGAGGTACAGAAAAGGTTGAGACAGGTGGAGGAGAGAGCGGGCCGTGTAATAGAAAGGAGAAGAGAAGAGCGAGTGGAAATCTTTAGAGACGAGACAGAGAAGCGGTTGGTGAGAACGAGGGATTCTGGCTAGGATGCTTAAAGCGATGTCGTTTGGGAGTCCTGGGATAAGAACAGGAACAGCGGAAGCTGCGGCGGTGGCAGAGGCTGCGGCGGCAGTAGCGGTTGATGCGGTGGCCGTGGTAGACAACATGTGTGGAATTGGAGGAAAGTACTTTTGCTCTTGTCTTCTTCCAGAATTGATCGGAGGAAAAAATTTGAACAAATTAAAATACTGCAAATTCGTTGGTATATTTTTGAACAAATTATAGATCCATTATTTTGCTTATAAGAAATAAATAAATCCATTATTTGGAAGAAAACATATTTCAACTTTTAGTAACTTTTATTCTTACGTTTTCCGATCAATAAACTTCTTTGTCCAAATCTATCCTTAATTGTAACATTAGACAAAGGCTTCCGTTAAGCCTAAATTTTAATAAAATATATTATTAATTTTTTAAATATTTTTTAGATTTCATTTTTTATAATTATATCTAAATTAATCAATTTAAAATTACTTTTTATATTTAAAGCTTTTACATATAGCAATAATTATGATTCTAATAACAATCAATTACTTTCAAGGAAATCTAGAAAATCATATCTCCTATTAGAATGACATCTCAAAAAGTCTCTTAGCCTCAAGGAAACAAACCTTTAATACATATATTGATACAGGAACAACAATTAGTAGTAAAAGGCTAAACACATTATCTAATGAATAATGACATCAATTGCTAGAATCTATGGTACTGAGAATGCTATGAAGAAAGATAAATATGGTTACCATTATAATAAGGTATGGGTAACAATAGATGATATCTAATTCACCATTTATAAAATTTTAACTTTCTCTATAAGATGTAGATATGATTCTAGGAAATGTTTTCTTAAAAAACTATCACATCCTCATTTTTAGCATGTATAGTATTAATAATTCTGATGATAAAATTACCTCTATACGATCAAAAATTAAGTGATGATATGAAATTATGGAAAAATATGTATTTCGAGATAGAAAATTATAAATATTATGTTAATGATAAGAAATATTTATCGGAATTAAGAAATGATGATAAGTTGATAGTAGAATAAGTCGAATATGAAAAATAACTTGGATCGTGTAAAATTGGATTGATCAATTAAATGCATGTATATCGAGGTAAGAATATTTATGTATGCATGGAAATGCATGCAATTGAGAAATTAAGATAAATTATGTTTGTATTTAGAGTATGCATAATTTATAAATTAAGTATGATTAATGATCGTATAAATTAATTATACAAATGAATAATGTACGTATAATATATACGTATAGAAATAATTATGGATTAATTAATAATGGAATATTAAATAAGAATATTGGATTATATATATTTAAGATGATTTATTTAACATAAGATTAAAAATATAGAAAAGAAAATATAAAGGAAATTGAAAATTCATTTATAATGTCATAAATGAACATTGATGATGTAAGCATGATGTAAGCGCATAAGATTAATTATGATTTTGATTGTAATAAGAATGAATGATTATGGATTGACAATACATTTTTGGAGGTATATAAATGATATGAAAATATTAGAAAGTAAAATTTAGTGATTTTTATTAATGATGTCATGATGATATCATAATATGGAATGATGATGTCATAAATAAGATTGTTGATTAATGGAGGGTATAATTGAGTATTAAATTGATTATATAAGAATAATAATAAAATATTAATCAGACATGTGATGGATTGAATATAATATGGTTTAATTAAAATATGATATAAAAAGGTGATGTGGAAATTGGAATATTGATTTATTAATGAGTATGTAAGATGGAAATTAAATAATATGGATTGATGATGTGGAAATAGAAAATTGTATTTTATTTTTATGGAAGGATGAAAAAGTAGAAGGAATTAAATATTGGTGTATGGGTAATAGAAAAAGAAGTATGGGTATTTGGAAAAGTCTTTTGAAATGTAGTGAAAGTGGATGGAGAGAGAGAGAATATTATGATATTTTATTGATTAAAATAAGATAATTTGAGGGCATTTTAAGGGGGCATACGAAATTTGAAATGTATGGAAGTGTTCCATACGTATTTTAATGGAAAAAGGGAGTGAAATTCGTATGGTACATGTTTTTTTTATACAAATGGTATGTAAAAGGGGCTAAAATCCTACGTAATGAGTGTAGGAAAGCTTCCTTGCAACCATACTATATGTGCATCTTATACCATCTGAATTTAGGGTTAAAATGAAACCTAATACATTCTTTTCTTCCATCATTTACATCTTGGCCGAAATGGTCTCAAAATACTCCATCTTCTTTCTTTCATTTCTTACTTTTTCTTCACATTCTTCTTTATTCTTCCATGGAAAACCGAAAATATGCTCCTTCTTACCTTCATTTCTACTTGGAACCTTATGGAAAATACAAGCTTCATACGTTTTGATGAAGATGGAGTGAAGACAACATCTTTTCCTTTTCATTTAGTATGAATCTGAAATGTTCTCCTCTTGGAAGTTTAAAATCGTAACTTCTTCATATATTCTTCATGATATTCATCGAGTCTAAGATAGAAACGTATATGATCTTCATGTTGAGGCCAAAATACAATCTTTTTCTTCATGTTTTGGTGAAGGTTGAACCATTTTCTTTATGATTCTTCAAAGTGTAAGTT
>CANYBF010085962.1:0-11493 GCA_948192965.1 Dalechampia spathulata
TGCCATTCATACTCACATGACATGCATATACCATGTTACTTTTATCGATATATCACATGACATGCATATGCCATGCCATCTAAATGCCATATAGCTTTATATGTCATTTACGTGCAACCTTGCAACGCCTATTCATATGACGAATTGTGTGTTTACAATTACGCTCACATGCTTGCCTGCTTAGGACAATTAATTCCAACTAAAATGGTAAAATCGATTTTGGAAACTCATAGAATAGATCTCCACCACCCGAACCCAATCTCTGAAGGGTTTAACTAGTACTCATGCTATGGGTCGGTTGGACTAATCTGGAACCATCCGATGGTGACTCCCTTGTGACTCTTTCGAGTCCGTATCATTCCCTAAGGGAACCCCTTAGGAAGACTGCGCTTTCGCTCTAAGTGCGGTCCCCGGTCCGTGACTTTCGTAAGCCTTACTCTGGGCCCCGGTAGAAACCGGCGCTCATAAATCTATAATGAGTTTATGAAATGAGATTCTTATTGTATGCAAATGTTCAATATCTAAATTATCCTTGATCAATGTATTAATAAGAATGGATATTATTAATACGGTTAAGATTGACACATGTTATACTTCCTTTTAGGATGATTCTCATTCATCATGATAAGAGTTATTTAAAGTGAACATGTGGATGGGTAGTTTGGGATTGACTCATTGGAGACCTTGCTAGTGAGATTTCATAGGGATGATTAAACTATGTCTGTGAAATATATCTCACTCATACTAGTAGTGTAAGTATCATTAATACTTGAGATAACAAGGTTTTCTTAATTATGGATCACTATGTTTTGACTCCTATGTTTTATTCCTCCTTAGGAGGCGTTCATATCTTAGAGGTTAGATATAGTGTAAAGTAGTTATAGGTAATTGTTTATCAATAAAGGATTCACTAGCCTGGATTAAATGTAGGGGTTTTATCTCATTGATTTATGTAATATTCTTTATTCAGGAATCTTTAGCCAAAGTAGAATGCTTATTGATGAATGAGTTTTGTAAGGGCATTTTTAGAATAAAGATTATGGTACATGAAACATCAAATTTAGGGTATGATCTAATATACTTGATTATGCATTGAGTTGACATTAATCCATACTCAAACCTAAATGAGATAGTGGATGGTAAAAGGAGTTTATTGCATAGAATATGATATGGAAGGGTTGTAGTCAAACTAATGACCTCTTGATATTTGGGTAGTCATGATGTGTGACTAGATACCACTCTTGATTTATGTCACATCCATGTTTAGGGGTCTGTATGCGTATGAGTTTTGCTATACAATGATGATGTGTATACATGTATGTATGTCTGTATGTATGCTTGTATATGTGGATGTATGATGTTGATTGTGATTGTATTTGATGATACTGTCGCCTTATTGGGAAGCGTGACTTCTAAGTTGAATGAGGGACAGTGCTTTTGGTGTGTTTAAGTTGAGTTTGGAGCATTTTAGCAGGTTTCCAGGGGAGTAAGGGACTAAAAGGTGGATGCCTTGGTTTTCTCAGGCTCGGTACGGGCGTACCAAATTCCCTAGAGGTGGTATGGACGCACCAAGAGACTGTACGGCCGTACTATAACTCGCAGGAATTTGGGTTTGTCAGGAAATTCTGGGTGGTACGAGCATACCATATGGGTGTACGGGCATACTACAACTCACAGGAAAATCAGGGTATCAAGGTTTTTAGTTTGGTACGGCCATACGTGACTGGTACTGTTGTACGCGACTTAAAATTGACGTTTTAAACAGATAAACATGAGATTTTTCTTTAGTGTCTTCCACCCTAAAACCCTAAAAACTATCCCAAAACCCTAGAATCCTTATTTCTTGGTGCTCTAAGGCTTGTGGAAGCTTAAAGAAGCAAGTTTATCAATTAGGTTGCGGATTAGAGCTAGAAGTAGCTTAATTCTAGGTTTGTGCTAGTTTATGTTCTTTGATTTCTATTTTGAGTTTCCGCCATTTGAGGTGGTATGAGGCCAAGATAGGCCTGGAAATGATGTCTATGGATAGTTTTTGTATATGTTTTGTATGATTATGTGGTGATTATGATAATTTCTTAAGATGACATTATTTTTGTGATTGATTATGAGCATATTGGCTTGAGCATGAATATTGGGATTGTGAAATGCAGAAAAAGAGTGAGAAATGAAAAGGAAAGGCATGCTGGGTCATATATTATAGGATTCCATAATGGAATCATATATTATTGTTGCCCTCCTATGGGAGATGAGTCTTGAGACATACCGTTAAAAAGAAAAGGGGTTTAAAGACCCGGATAGAAGTGCCCTCCTACAAGAGATGAGTACCGGTACATACAAGGACCCAACATGGATAGAAATTGTGCATAATGAAATGAAAAGGGGAAAAAGAGATGAAAAGTGAAGTGGGGTGCATAGCATGGTTGCATTCCACATTGTTGTTGCTTGTGTTTTGATAGTCTGAGTTGTATTGCTTGTATGTGTTATGATTATATTAATGTATGTTTATTACTAGCACCACTAAGTCTCCAAGTCAGCGTTTATCAATTGATGGACGCAGGTACTGAGCCTACAGTTGAGGGTTTCGAGAAGTGACTGTCATTATCAGCAGGAGGGATTGGATTTGACAGCAAATCCCATTTTTGAGGTGGTTTCTGGACAGCAGAGCTTGCTCCTTTACTGTTTAGTTTGTTGTAGCTTGTATTAATTATAGTGGCAGTAGACGTTTGTATTGAGATGGTGGTTTTGTTTAGTTTGATGTAAGAACCCTTGTGTATATGGATTTTCATAAGTATCACTATATGGGTTTGATCCTTTGATCTTCAGGGTTTATTGTTTACCGCTGCAATTATTTTTACAACCATTATACGTATTGTCCCCATATGGCATATCCTTGTATGAATTCTATATCCCTTGTAGTGTATGTGGTGGTTTCTTTTGGGTGATCATCGTATATGCTACGGGAGCATGTTACTCTAGGTATGGGCTGGGTGTGACAATTTACATATAATGTTATTTAATATATTCATTTGTTACCAACATGTCAAGAACCCAAAAGGTGGCATACTAAAAGTAAAAGGAATGATAATCATGAATAGATATTGATGAAATAATGTTTTATGGTTATAGGATAACCTAGATCTTTTATGTTCATTTAAAAGGTCATGGAAAGAGCTTTGATTTAATACCAAGATCACTTAAATTTGATAAGTAGAACTCAAGATACAAGTGATTTAAGATAACATGTTCTATATGGATGTTATGTACGTATTTAGATGGAATAATATCATTTAATGGTCAATATATAATTGTCATATAACTTATTCATGTATGATGAATTAAAATAGAGTGCACATGATTGTTATGTGCTTCTGGGAAGGAGATTTAAGTTAATCACATGTAAGTCACATGCCTGAAGTATGTGACATGCACACAACCTAACTTATTAAACCTAAAACCTAGTTATGTCTAGTACTTACATTTTTTGGAAAACAAGAAGCAACTTCCTTTCTCCATTGTTCCAAGCAATTCAAAGCTCAAGAACAAGAAGATCAATTTGGCCTTTTGATAGAAGATCAAGAAAAAGAACCAAATTCATCTTTTTCTTCATCTATTCTTTTTTATTTTGTTTTACTAGTCTCAAAAATAAAACAAGTAATATTGATTACTAATCATTCTTGTTGCTTGTGTGGATAGTTTAGAGATCCTTTAAATTGGGGATTGAAAAGTTTGCTATAACTTTTCTGACGAACAACAAAGAAGGAGATCTGCATAAAAGTAAGTTTTTAATCTCTTCTTTAATAATCTTCTCATTTGTTAATGTGTTCTATGAATGGGATTGCTAGATCTGATAAAATCATATGTTTTAAAGGTTTTAAATTACATCTTCCACTGCTAAACACGTCTGCATAAGCTAATAATAGTATCATAGCAATTTAGTGTTGCAATCTATGCATAGAATACATAAAATTTTGATTTTTGGAATGATTGTGGCATGAGGCATTTTCATATTGGAAGGGTTATTGTTTGAATTTGGATTTAAAATTTTAACCACTTATTCTTCATTGAATTAATTTGGTTTATATCAAAAAAATCAAATACATATGTGGACTTTTTATGAGATAAAAATTCATATGTTGTGCATGCTCTTGTTGATAAGGCCGAATGGATTTTTTATGTTATTCTTAATGTTCTTGCTTGATTATTACATTTTTAATAGTTTAACATCTAATGGATCAATTATTTAACATGTTAGCTTGATGATGGAGTTTTGAATGAATTATGATACGATTTGGATGTGATTTTGTGGAATTCATGTTCATATGTGCATAGGAAATCTATTTGTAGAAGATTAATCTTTTTCAATATAATTGCTCATTTTTTTCTATTAATTCATGTATTTTAGTGTTTTAGATACATTAAAGGTTTTAAAAATGAAATTTTTTTAATTTTGAAGATTAATAAGTATTTTATTTGAATTAAAACTTTTAAATGGAGTAATTTGAGCATGGTAAGGAGTCTTACTATTTTTCTACTTTTTGACTTCTATTTTGACTTCTAAGTGATATGTTCATATTTAAAGTGATTAAATAATTAATATATTACTATTTGGATGATTATTTAATTTAATAAATAATTTATTTAAATAGAATTTGAAACATGCAAAACCATATACTTTCAAATGTAAGCCCACCAACTATTTTAAAAGGTAAAGTATGTTTGAATTTTAAAATGGAAAACTAAAATGACATTATGAGAAGATTATTCATTTAAGCATTTTGAATGTATGGATGGATGAATATATGGCATGATGGTGATTATGGACTTAGCCCAATATGATTGAGCATATGCATCATTTTATAAATTTTGGTAAATAGGGCCTGTGGGTCCTGCCTTTTCCCTTAAATTCTTTTGTACTTCTCTTCTCATCTACTCCCCTTAAATGTAACTTGGGGTTTCTACTATTGAAATCTGTAATTATATTACATAGGTTGCAAAGTAGATACCAAAGGAGGCAAAAGGAGCAAAGGACCAAGGTGTGACCAAAAGCAACTCCAAGAAAAAATTTGTAATATAATAGTCTTATTTCAAATTTTTTAGGGTTTGCAAAATCATGCATAACCTAGGTTTGACCTTAGACTTAAAGTCCATAATCATCATATTATAAATTATTATAATTATGGATGTATGAGATGTATGAGCATGCCATAGCATGCATGATCCAGGACCATGCATGGTGCACCAATTGCACATACCCGCCTTGAATATTTTAAATAATATAAAAGGAAACAAATTCCTCAAAGGAATATAAATCTCAGGCCTTCCATTTTCTAAGATAAGGGTGGAGAGCTTCTTATTATTTAGGTTATTGAGCATACTCAAGCTTGTTTAACATGGGGTATATCCAAGTTTTAAAAAATAGGTTGGATTTAAATAAAATATTTTATTTGTTGGGCATACCCAAGGTAAAATATTTTATAGGCCAGATTAGGGAATTGTGTTATGTGATATAATATAAATATTAAGAAAAGTTGATAACCTAATGATTCAGTAGTCATATATAGATGTGATTGATATGAGAGATGTCTACCTATTAACATTAAATTTCAGTTTATTGAGCATACTCAAGATTGGGCTTAATGGTCATTAGATATTGACCCACTAAGGAAAGTAAAGCGTGACCTTCCCAAATCAGTAATTGAGGGCTATTGGTTTGAAATAAATAAAATAGTGGGAGATAAAAATTAATAAAAGACCTTAATATGTTTTTAAATACATGATATTTTTAATGGCACACTATTTCTTCTTTTTCTCTAGATTTTTCTAAAATGTCAAGAAAAGTTGATCTTTGTAAAATTCTCGAACATAAACTGAATGGATCCAACTACAATGACTGGATTCACTAAATCAAAATAGTTTTGAGAGGTGAACAGATAGCCCATGTAATGAATCAAGCTTATCCATGCACACCTGCAACCAACTCCTCTGATGAAGTCAGATATGCTTACAATAAGTTTACGCAGGAGGATGAGATGGTCAGCAGCATCATATTAGGATTTATGGAGAATGATCTCCAGAAGCAGTGCGAGACTATGAACTCTCATGCTATGGCTACTTATCTCAAAATTCTTTTTGAGGAAAAAATAAGGACTGAAAGATTTGAACTCTCAAAGGCACTTTTTAGGTGTAACATGGCAGAAGGGTCATCTACTATCTTTCATGGAATTAAGATGCATGGCTACATTAAGAGCCTAGAGGGTCTTAGTTTTGGATTGAAACAAGAGCTGGCGATTGACCTTATTCTGCAGTCTCTACCTAATAGTTATGCATAATTTATGCTTAACTATTAGATGAATAAGGGAGAGACTACCATTCCTAAGCTCATCAATTTATTGAAATATGCCCAAGATGCCAATAAGAAGAGTGTTAAAGCAGCACTGGTAGTTAAGTCTTCTACGATTACCAAAAAGAAGGGCACAATCAAGAAGAAGGGTAAGAAGTCAGCCCTGAAGCCCAAATGAGGTGTGGATAAGAAAGTTGTAGAAAACCCCCCAAGGATATTTGCTTCTATTGCAATAAGGAAGGGCATTGGAAAAGAAACTACAAAGAGTACCTGAAGCTCGTAAAGAAGAACCATGCTTCTTCTTCAGGTATATTTGTGATTGAGATTAACTCTAATGTTATTTCTAATAACAAGAGTTGGGTATTAGATACTAGCTTTGTTATGATTTATAGGGGCTAGATAGTAGGAGGAGACTAGATAGGAACGAAGCAGACATTCGGGTTGTTAATAGAGCATGAGTTGCTGCATTAGAAATAAGAACATATGTTTTTCCTTTATCTTCTAGTTTAAGATTAGAACTTAATAATTGTTATTTTGTACGCAGCTTGAATAAGAACCTTATTTCAGTATCTTGTCTTGTTGAACAAGGATTTAGTTTTTTCCATTAAAAATAATGGTTGCTCAATATTTAAAGATGGTATGTTTTACTATTCTGTAAATGTTAAGAATGGAATATATATACTGAATAACTCATACAATATTTGTAATGTTCAAACTAAGAGAATCAAAGTTGATACTCTTAATCCACTCTTTCTATGCCATTGTCATGTTGGCCATATAAACAACACTTGTATATCTAATTTGTATAAACTAGTCAACTTGGGTTCATTTGATTATGAATCTTATGAAACATGTGAATCTTGTTTATTAGGCAAGATGACAAAATCATCTTTTAAAGGAAAAGGTGAAAGAGCTAAAAAGGTACTAGAACTCATACATTCAAAGGTATGTGGTCTTATGTCCATACATGCCAGAGGTGGATACAGCTACTTCATTACATTCATAGATGACTATTCTAGATATGGATGTTTGTACTTAATGAAGCATAAATCTGAAGCCTTTATAAAGTTCAAGTGATTTAAGATGACATGTTCTATATGCATATTATGTATGGATTTGGACGGAATGATATCATTTAATGGTCAATATATGATTGTCACATGACTTATTCATGTATGATGAATTAAAAGGGAGTGCACATGATTGTCATGTACTTCTGGGAAGGAGATTTAAGTTAATCACATGCAAGTCACATGCCTGAAGCATGTGACATACACATGACTTAACTTATTAAACCTAAAACCTAATTAAGTTTTAGTACTTATATGTTTTAGAAAATAAGAGGATATATAGAAGCAATTTTGGTAGCCTCCTTCCTCCATTGTTCCAAGCAATTTAAAGCTCAAGAATAAGAAGATCAATTCAGCCTTTTGATAGAAGATCAAGAAGAAGAACCAAATTCATCTTTTTCTTCATCTATTCTTTTCTATTTTGTTTTACTAGTCTCAAAAACAATACAAGTAATGTTGATTACTAATTATTCCTATTGCTTGTATGGATAATTTGGAGATCCTCTAAATTGGGGATTGAAAAGTTTGCTATAACTTTTTTGACGAACAAGAAAGAAGGAGATTTGCATAAAAGTACATTTTTGATCTCTTCTTTAATAATCTCCTCACTTGTTGATGTATTCTATGAATGGGACTGCTAGATCCAATGAAATAATATGTTTTAAAAGTTTTAAATTACATCTTTCGGTGCTAAATACGTTTTCATAAACCAATAGAAGTGATACTTAAGTAGAAAATAAAGAGTGGATTTGTTTAAGATGTAGGTGGTAGATCAAAAATAGAATCATTAATGAAGCCTAATGAGATTTAAAGAGATCTCACCCTCAAACTAAGATACTTTTATACCAACACTCAAATACCCTAAGGAAGAAGAGGTTACTTAGCATAAATTGGATTTTGAGAGTTAAAAGAGGTGTTATCATCTTCTTATCATTTGAATTTGGTAGGTAGGTGTAAAATTACATGTTAAGCAAGTAGTGTAAAATTACATGTTAAGCAAGTAGCCTTATGTACATATATATGATTGAGAGGAAGTTATTGATAATATTATGAATTATTAATGTAAAGCTTATTAAATGCTTGAAAATAAATATACTTGTGCATGGATATATGAATTAATAATAATAAGGGTGGAAATTGTTACTAATTCTTAGTAACCAAAGTATAATTAAATAATTATGTTATATATATATATATGGTTTATCTAGTTATGGTATATGTAGAAGGCAAAATATGATTGAGTTACAATTGGACTTAGTTGAGTGCTTTATTCCATGACTTTTTATGTATATGTAAATGAACTGTACTAATGAAGCTATATTTATGTGCATAATCAACTTAATTTAATGATTAATTTATACCAAAAGAATTAAGAATTTTTTAGAATAAATTAATCATACCTTAGGGTTATTTCATTAGACTATAGGATGAAATGACATAGTAGCATGAACTAATAAATATTGAAGTTGAATTCCTAATGTTATTAAAGCATGAACTTAGCAAGTAAGCAAAGTCAAACCTCATAATTTAAGACACTTTAATAAGGTTAAAAATCAAGGCCAAGTCATGATTAGTTGCTATATGATTTAAAAGCATAAGAATTCTTATTTGACTATATGCTCAAGAAGGAGAAGGTTGCATTGGAGTTAATGTTAAATTAAACATTTCATTAATTATGGTAGAATAATCTACATATAACTTTACCAAGATTGGACTAAATTATAATTTTGTATATAAGGAGTTACTGATGTCATTTATTTTACATTAATGAAGGAATCAAAACAAGGGATCAAATGTTTGAATGTGTATAGATGTTATTGAATGATATGCTTGAGAGTTTGGATTGATTGTATATGATCTTTATTAGCATAAGTGACTTATATGGAAATAGAGTTATTCCATCATTTAAATGCACTATTGGACTATTCCACGAGACTGAATATGCATCATGGGAATTATAAAAACTTGAGTTATATAAATGCACTTTGCATTTGAATTATTGGATTGTATATAAATGCCTAATAATATGTGTGTGTAATTAAGTTTAATAGGACATTAAAACTAACTATATGTGTAGTTAGTAAACTATATTTGAGCCATTTTTAAGAGGCCTAAAAATGCATTAAACAATTAATAATAATAAGCCAATTAAAAGCTAGTACTTAGTGTTATATGAGCATATATGAAACATTATTAATGTACATCCTATCAATTAATTTTCAGGTAGAGTAATTCATTAATTGAGCATGTAAAGTTCCTTGTCGATCTATCACCAAGCAACTGCATAAGTCAATTGAGAGTTGCATTATAAAATTTACTATAAATTGTATCATAACATATGATGGTGGACTTAGCGAATTGGCCTCACGAATGTTGGAATTTATGTCAAATTTTCAATGGGGTCTGCATAGTTTGACATTATCATATGGTAGTTTTTTGTATTAACATTGCATACACACATACATGGTTAGTTTATCTTAGTTTTTATCATGGTAAGTGTATAAATTTAATGAAAAAGTGCTATGGAAAGGTTAAATCATTACATATAATTATATTAAAAGTAAGCAGCTCAATGTTAAGTGCTACCTTAAATTTGGCTTAGATAAATCCTTACCTTATTAAGTCAAGTATTGCAATTGGAATTGATGGAGGTGACCAAAATATATCAAGCACACATGACATAATACTATTATTAACCCATTTTTATTTAGTTTAGGCTTATTTTGGGTAGAATTTTTAGCCCTTTTTATTTAATTATGTAAAAAATATAGTTAATTTATATATTTTTCCAACTTTTATCTTTTACATGAATATATACAATATTTTTCTTTTCTTAGCTTTATTATGTTTATTCTTAGGATGGAAAAAAAAGGAGAAAATGTAATTGAATTAAAAAGTAGTCCTAATAAAACAAAAAGGAGAAAAAACCATGTAAGGAGGTTGACTGGAAAAAGGGAGTAGCATATAAAAAAAAGGGAGAAAATGCAGCATAAAGGGAGCATAAGATTCTACAACAACAAGGAAGGAGGAAAAGTGGTAGAAAATTAAAGAAATGAAATCAAGAAGAAGAAGGCATTCTAGAAATAGATTAGGATCTTCTTTGTTATAACTTTCTTTCTTTATATTTTTAAGCAAGAATCAAACTATTTAGGTTGCTAAATGATGACTGAGAACTAATTTCCCTTTCTTAGAATTTGGGGCCATTTGAATTATATTTTTGTTAGTAATAATAATTAATATTGATGTTGATGAATCTTGTATTAATAAAAATTTATGAATGAAGGACACATTTATAGATTATATTTTATGGTTTATTAATTTAGCTTATTGGATTAATGCTAGAGATAAATTAACTTTTTAAGTGATTTGAATGTTATTAAATTATGTGGTTATTAGAGATAAAATCATCCTTCTATTAATATTCCTTTGCTTAGTATTTATGTTGTAAATGAGATTATCATTTCAAATTTAACCTAAATCCTAAGTGCCTTTATTTTGTTTGCTCCCCTATATTAACTGTCGCACCCTAATTTTGGATCGGTCGGATTGATTGGGATGAATCGAGCTTATCTCCTCGTTGTTTTGTCCTCATGAGCATCTCGGTTTGTCCCAGTGCATTCCAGGATTCAAGTTAGGTTGCCCCAGGGGGCACTTTCGTCATTTTGGGTACTTACCCGAACGGGTAAGTTTTGGGAGCGAATCGGGTATGTTACTTACCCGATCGGGTAAGTAGTTTACCCGTTTCGCCACCCTAACTTACCCGATCGGGTAAGTTCCCTCAGACAGCAATTAAACCTTAATTCGGCCATTTGGCAAAAGGGTCCGCACTTTGAGAAAAAACCCTAATCGTGATTAGCAGCCGTCAGCCGAAAAATGTGATTAGATAATCCAAAAACCTAATTCCAACAATCCTAAACCCCTAGGATTAATCAATTGGCACTAAATCAATAGACTTAGGTTAATTTCAATCGGGAATACTTAAACTTTGGATTGCCATCATCATTCCCTGACATCGAAATTGGATTGGAAACTTCAAGTTGCATTGGAGAAACTACATAGGTAATGATCTATTACTTATTCTTTGAT
>CANYBF010086118.1:0-30374 GCA_948192965.1 Dalechampia spathulata
TTTTGGAAGCCAGAAGCCAGAAGCAACAAGAAGCTCACAAGCTGCAAGCTCTCCAAGCATTCAAGACCTCAAGGTGTTCTTCAAGATCAAAGGTGTTCTTCAAGTTCATCAAGGCGTTCAAGGAGTCCATCAAGGTGTTCATCAAGGTGTTCTTCATCCAAGGTGAAGTTTGATTCAAGATTAAGCCCCTAAAGCACTTGAATTGTGTTCTTCACCAAAAATCAAGTTTAATTTAAGATCAAGCTACAAAAGCCCTTAAATCAAGTTCTTGCTTCGAAATTCGAATCGGAGGATTTAAATTCTTTGTTATAAAATTTTATATTAGAGATTGTAACCCGCTTCAAATTAATAAAATTATTTGTTGCTAAATTTCTAATTCAATTCATTTTGTTTTATAGATTTTGCGCACTACAGATACATATTAGATTTTAAATTTGTATATGATTAAAATTTATGTTAATAAATAAGGTTAACATAAAATATTGAATGGTAGATCATGATAACGAATTAATAATTTTTAGATAGTTAAGATTCGTTCTCGAAACATAATGAAGATATATTATGATAAAGAAATTAAGCAACAATAAAATGTGTATGTATATATATATATATAGTTCATTCCATAATCTAAATAAGATACTATTACTATTATCATTAAACTATATCCAATGATATCGATCATTATACTAATTTAAATATTAGAGTTATTTTTCAAATATAGTTCAAAAAGTATGAGCTTTATAGAAACAACTCAAGGAAAGAATTATAACGAGTGTTCAGGTAATTCTTGATCAATTAAATAGATTATTTGATTAAGAATATTAAAGAATGATTAGAGGTAAAAGGATAGAAGGAATAAATGTTACTACGAGTACGGTGGAGGGGAGGGGGTGAA
The DNA here is from genome assembly GCA_948192965.1 of Dalechampia spathulata. Classification (NCBI taxonomy): domain Eukaryota; kingdom Viridiplantae; phylum Streptophyta; class Magnoliopsida; order Malpighiales; family Euphorbiaceae; genus Dalechampia; species Dalechampia spathulata. Next base: position 896 of record CANYBF010086118.1, read on the forward strand.
GGTTGATGGAGACATGGGGGAGGAAGGATCGACACACATACACACGGCTTTTTCTTTCTTGGGTAATGATTGACAAATACTTTGCATGTATTGAGATAAGAATATGGTCCCCATTGGTAGCCCACTTCCAAAGATTTGATCCTATTTACGGATATTACAGATTGGGATTGCCCTCTTTTTATATTTCCCTTGCAAATTAATGGGTATTATTCACCCATCTGGTGCAAGTTTTTAAACTACATATATATGTACGTTATTGCATTCCAAATGTTGCATTCCAAAATGTCCCATCACATTTTGCTCCTTTGACGGTAATCAAAAATTCAATTAAATTTACTTTATTTTCTCTCTTAAAAAAGGAAAAAAAGTTGGATCTTGTCGGGTTTTATTTTAAAGTACAATGATATTTAAAATTTATGAAATACATAATAAAATATAATTGCTTTTTTAAAAAATCTAAAAGATATATAAAGATTAAAAACTGAGATTAATTTTCATTATAATAATGATAATAATATATATATTTATTTTTTATATGAAATAATTACCTTCATTTTATATATTATTAAGATAACAATAATCCCATTTAATTCTCTTCTAATTTTTGAATAACTTATTTTACTTTGCTTGTAATTTTATCTTTGATTTTTAAGATTTTATTTATTCGTTTCTCTTTTAAAGATTTTATTTGATTTTCTAAAAAAATTATGATGAGATTTATTTAAAATCTCAATATAAACAAAAAAAAATAATTATTTTATACATAAAAAGTTTCGTTAAATTATCTAATTCCGATTCCATCAATAATGTTATTTTATAAAAATATCTAAATTATATTAATGAAATTATATTTAAAAATTAAATTTACAATTATCAATAAAACGTGAAAAATTTACCAAAACGAGGAGTATAATTTTATACAATATACAGACAATATTTATATATTAATTAATTAATGTAGATTTGATTTAAAATACATTATGATAATGCAGAAAATTATATATTACAGAAAGCAGAGAAATGGTACCACGTACATAATAATGATGTAATTAATGATGATGTTTTTAAATTTACACCAACCTAACATGTTAGTTGGTTGGTGGGAAATATTCATCCCATATTAATATTTTCTTTTTATATATATATATATATGTATATATATATATATATATCTGAAACATGCTTCAAATTTATTAAGGGTCAAAAATTAATTATGGTTCGTATTGAATTATGATTATAATGAATTCAATATTAATCTGAATATGATTTAAAGTTTTAATTATATAAAAAAATAAATCCAATTTAAATTTAATATAAATAATTAATTAGTATTAATTAATATAATGTCATTTTAAGCATTATTTTTATGTTTTTCCCTTTAAACATAAGCATGTAATATAGTATTTCATGCATTATTCATATTCTTATTGCATCATACTCTTATATTTTATATTTAGCATAATTTCATACATTTTCTTACATATTTTGTATAATTTTCGTGATATTTCATATAGCTTAGGAATTAATCGTATTAGATTGATAATGAAGGTTTAATTTTTGTTCATCATCGTTCAACCTTAGGTTTAATTATATATTATATATATTTAGTAATTGGTTTATGCTTTTAGTTAATTTAATAAATTATAATGTTGATTTGCCTAGATAATCGACAAAATCAATAACTAGTACTTAGCTGCTTTTGGTCCCAGTGAATGATACTCTTATACTGCAGTTGCTACCCGTATTCTTATGATAGTGTAATTACAATTTAAGGATTATAAATTTAAAATTTGTTGAAATATTATGCATATGAAAATAACACTATTTATACGATAACATATATATTGATACAATATATTTTATTTGAAATAATGCAATTAATTTATAGAATCATAATTATATTAATAAGTTAAATTTAACATAATATGATTAATTTAATATAACTCATATAACTCGAGTTAGTGGGTCAATCTGTAATTCAATCCAATTTTATCATTTTAATAAAATGAATAAGAAGAATTTTATGAATCTAATTATTAATAATTAAAATTATCATATTATGTTAAATGAATATTCTAATACAAATCAAACTTATCGATGATAATTAAATGCAATAATTATACTTATTATATAATTTAATCTAACATTTTATTACATTGAACTAATTTTGTTGAGTTTATATTTATAGAAACACAATTATAAGAAGAAATGTAAAATTAAATCTAAATTGAAAAATCAGATCAATAAATTCGATTCAATTTAGTTTGATATTTTTAAATTTCAAACTATCTGGTTGGATTTAATTTTAAAAAAATTAAAAATTTTAATTCAATGATTGAAAAATCAAGATAAAAAATCCAAAGGAATTAATATATAATTTTATTTTAAATTTTAAGAAATTGGATTTAATCAATAATGAAACGGATGGAATGCTGGACGGGTGTAATTACAAGATTACTCAAGAAAAGGACAATTTCTGGTGAAAGAAAAAGAAACAGTGAAGCTAAAAATGTGGGCAGGGCAGGCTGCTAAAATAGAAAGATAATGTAAGAAATGGGAGATAAATGACAATGAAATGTATATATTATGGCCGGCTATATATATATATATATATATATATATAGATACATGTATTATTGGTTCCCTATCAGAAAACATGGATTCCATATTTCACATCATGTCTTTATGTACATCTGTATATCTTTTCCTCCCCAGACGGCCTTTTTCTTCTCAAGAACTTGCTAGAAAACTCCTGTTCATTATTTTTATTTATTTTTTTTAATTATCCCAAATATTTAGTAATGTTTTTTTTATCTGATTCTATATTTATTTATTAATTACGGGTTTTAAAATTTTTTATATCTTTATTTTAATGATTTTAAAATTATTTATAAATTTTCTAATTACCATCAAAATGAATTTATAATATTTTTCAAAGCCCTAAAATAGTCATTGATGTTAGAACCATGTCCTAGTAATAAATATTTTTCCTTTTTTAATATTATTTTTATTTTCAATTTATTCTTTAATATGAATGTATTTTTCCCTTTTCCATTATTTATGGTATTTTTCTATTTTTGTTAAAAATTATATGCATTTTTTTTGTACTTTCTTAACCATTTTAGACACATTTTTTCCCAAAAAAATCATTATAAAGTCTTTTTTTTAAAATGTTATATTATCTAGAAGCTTATTAAAAATTGATTTTATACGTGCTATTTATGACACGAACAATCACTTCATCCCCATATTAATAACTTAATTCATCTTTATTATTTGGAAAAATTATGCTTAATAATTGAACAATCATAGAATTTTTTAAGAAATTAAGAATCTAAGGGTAGAATTGAATATATAGATGAAGAAATCATGAATAAATAATAAAATAAAATAAAATAAAGTAAAAAGTCATTTACTTGCATGCTTGTCATTGTTGCACATTTCTTTACTGGAAAAGGAACATCTATAATGTCTACATTGTACGGTCCTTCGTCCTCATTCCATCCCAGGAGTTGACATGATCATTTGGATTCTTCCGGTGGCCACAATTCCTCCTTTTTCCTGTTAGATATGTGATCTTCATCCCATAGTTAATCTGCCTTTCAAACTTTCCTCAGAAGACATCATCTGTCATTTAATTCGTATATGAAGATATGACCCGAACCCGCATAGATATCCCAGCTTTACATACAAGTTGATGATTATCAGAATACCAACAACTAGCTATTGATATTGAATCATCGGGGTATTGATCTAAAGTTAAAATATTCAATGAACACCATGTTTATATCAGTTGTTTGATAACAGAAAAAAGATGGAATGGTTTATCTACAGATAGATTTCTAGCAGAAGCGGGGCAAACCAAAATGATGCTTGAATCAATCAAATAATCAACACCAACCATAATTCAGTAAAGTATAGCAAATGCAAGAACATGATTAGAGATGGTTTTTTCATTAGTCTCATGGCCTACCATAGATTTTCTTTGAAGGTCATGGTTGACAAATAAACATATGAATTAAAGTTTCCATTTGAACTTCAACATGTTGCTCATCGTCATAGAAAGAAGGTTCAAAAAAATTGAACTTGTAGAATCTAGATTTGAAGAATAATAATAATTAACACCTGCATTTGGCTTGATCTGTTTGAATTTTTTTGTTGACTCTAATCCAGAGGTCACTTCATCCCTCTTGTTTTTTTCTCTCAAGCTTCTGCTGTATCAGTAAAATGATGGAATGAATGTTTTCTCTTTCCAGAGTGAGTTTCTCACTTCTGTTTTCTCTTCTGTTACTGTTACCTTCAATCGCGCTACGAACAAAATCCACGAAAAAAATAAACGTATATACCGTAACTCTGCCTGATTTCGCTACGTCAAGACTCCATAAAACTTGGTCTTCAAATTTGCTGAGTTACAAGCTGATCAATATGGAATTGCTCAATCCATGCCCCCACCAGATGGTCCACCGGTTCCATTTGAGAATTCCCGTTTGTTCCCTCCCTTGAAGGAGCTGCAATGCTGGTGGAGACGGGCATGGCTACTTTTTCTCTCATCTCAGTAGGAGGCTCTTTAACAAGTGATTGCACCCACGATAGGTCAGGCTCCTCTCCATTACCAAGCTCAAATGAATTTGATCGGCGAAGCTTACCAAAGTCGTCAGTACTGGTAGCCAAGTCTGGTTTTCCGTTCGAAGAACCCCATTTTATCCAAGAATTCACAGGGGAGCCAACAATGGCAGCAGAGTTGGTGCCTAATTCGCGAGAACTCAAGCTGCGAAGCTGCTGTTGCTGTTTCTCACGTTGAGCCAACAGAGAAAGTCGAGAGCTCATAGGTGATATAGGCTCTAAATTTCGTGGAGACATCCTGCCTGATCCAAAAGGAGCCTGCAACAAATGGTGATCAACATTTTTAGGACAAAAATTTGTGTTGATTGGTGACAACATGCTCTGTTGCTGCTGGAATTGATTGAGAACAGCAGATTTGTGAGTTGGTGAGAAAACATTCGAAGACAATGCTTGATCAGCATATCTAGGCGAACAGCTCTCCGCAGAAAACAGCTCGTCAAGATTTGAAGGGGTTAATATTTTCAAGCGACCAGAACGGTTCAGTGAATTATTACTCAAAGGTGGCTGAGAGAGACCAGATAACTCATTTAGGACCTGCTGCTGCTGCACATCAAAATCTGGCAGCATGCCATAGTCCTCAGCAGGAATGTCTCTCGCATTAAAGGAAGATCTCAGGCGACTAGACTGGAGACTGCTTCCAGGGAGATGTAAGGCTGGGATGTTTGGTTGGGGCCAAGCCATAGACGAGTGAGACATGCCGTTGGCAGATGGAGACATGGGTGGAGTGAATGGCGTAGGCGACATAACAGATACTGATGAAGGAGAACCGGGCAAAAGGCTCATGGCAGTAGCAAAATCCATGGCAGTAGCACCAGAAGTGCTTGAGCGGGGAGAGGGAACAGCAGAACCAGTAGACACATATAATGGACGGAGTTCCTCCACAGTGTGGGCGAAGAAGCATACCCTTCTTGCACAACTAGTGCCATCTTTGCAAAGCCGGGTTCGATACTGAGCTGGATGAAGCCAGCACTCAAACACTCCATGCGCATATTCACACATATCCCCTCGTCTACATGCCCCTTTCCGAAAATCAGGACAGGGAACACAGCTGTAATGGAACTTCCTTGGATCCCTTCTTCGAGCATTTTCCCCCGGATGGACAAATGGGCACTCTGTCCAATCATGAGAGTAGGCACGGGAACAGGGCCGCACCTTAAATGAATACATTCGGAACTCATCAGTTGAATAGATGCTATTTTTAATGTCTGGCAGAGATGGATCAACTGGGTATTCCTTTTTCTCTGATACAGTTGAAATGACAGATCCATCATTCAGCTTTGATTTCACCGGGGAATCTGATAATGACACAGGAGAGCCATTCTCCACTAAAGGTGAAAAAGGCGGAGAATTTGAATTTGAAGTGCTTGTGGAAATCCTCAGATTGTTCTCAGCGACAGGTCCATCAATGGCAAGAAGCTCTTCAAGAGTAAATTTCACACTTGGAAACTTTGGAGGAACAATAATAACATCAATTGGATAACGAAAATTGGCGTCTACCAAATTAGGATCAGCACCTGCTGCTAAAAGCAGTTTCACTACATCCACCACATTCACTGCCCCACTGGAGGCAGCACAATGAAGAGCAGTGCTGTTGTCACGGCCACAAGAGCGATTGACATCAGCATCTGACAAAGAAAGAATTAGCTTTATCACATCAACACTGCCATATGTAGCAGCAACCATCAATGGGGTTCGATGTTCGTTAATCATCTGTTTGGAGCCTTTCTTACGACCATACCAGAGTCCAGCCTCATCAACAGATGATGGATCACGTTGAATTGATTCCTTAAATCCTTCAACATCATTGTTAGCCGCAAGCTCAAGCAAGCTTGCAAAAGTATCCACTGTCTCAACAGTCAAGTGATTCATGTCTATGCCGGTTTGACTACTTTCTTCAAGAGATATAAAGGCACTATCAGAGATATTATGCAATTTAGTGGCTCCAATTCAAAGCACATACTTTCATTGGCAACAATTACGACCAAAACTGTAAGCCAACCCCATCAAATCAACCTGCAGATACATACGAGAATCATAACTTCATCTAATAATCAAACTAAAGAACATCAGAAACTCACATAGTAATCCTTAAAAACACTTCAATGGATCAACCTTAAAAACACTTCAATGGATCAAACTGCACTAACATAATAGAAGAACAATTTCTTTCCAAACATCTATAGAAACAGAAGAAACTGCAATTATAGCAGAAGGCATCACTTATGTAGTTTCTCTACTTAAAGATATGCAAAAAAAAAAAAAAACTACAGCATGGAGTAGAAGTTTTTGGTGATCGATGAAAACATCAAAGCACCACATGATACCCAAAAGCAAATCAAAACCCACCCAAATATCAGAGAAAACCTCAGTATGAAATTTCTTGTTTCCGTAGATTCTTTAGTATAATTTCAGTTTAATTTAGAATTGGACAAAAAAAGCTGATAGAGGAGATCCTAACATGGAGCAAATAGAGTATAAACCATCATGACTAAAACCAAGTTGCAGCTTCTACTCTATTCTCAAGAACATAACAAATGAAAGCCTTCTTACAAGAAATCCAAGAACAAATCAGAAATTTCCGTTCAATTCAGAAATAAATATCAAAATACTTGGATGAAACTGGGCTTTCCTGTTTTTGTTATTCCAGTAAAAAAAAAGGTGATCTTTCACTTTTGTTTTCCACTTTCATATACTTTCTCAGCACCCAAACAGAAAAGAAAAACAAAAATAATTTTTTTTTTAAAAAGCAACAGATTTACAAAACACATGAATTACAAGTAGCAGAAAAAACCCCCAAACATCAAAAAAAACCAGAACCAAAGATCAATAAACTCAGATTCAAAAGTTATTTTGAAAGAAAATAAACAAGTAATCAGCAGTCAACAGATAAAACATGCAAGAAAGCATATCTATGAAGAATACAGCCAACCAAAATCCGTAAATACTAGCAAAGATTCAAACCAAAAACCACAAAATAAACAAAAACGACCCAGATCAACAAGTAGTAAAAAAGATCTAAACTTGAAAGTAAAACAAACCCAAAAAGGAAAACAAACCCGTGACTAGAGAATCAAAGATCCTTCCTTTCTCCTGTGACCAACTACTCATAACATCCACATAAAAGCTAGTCGTACAATTTATACAAACAGAGGGAGAAAACAATTAAAGAAGCAATGATCAGCAGTAGACATCAAAGAAACAAATAAAAGAAGCAAGAAATGTTTCAAGGTTACCTAACAGAATCTCGGCTCTTCACTAGATAAGTTCTAATTAATTAACCCAAGTTCTTATAAAAATATTTTTTGCAGATCTATACGTATGTATATATACTTGGGTTGTTTGTTACTTCACAAAGCTAAAGTTCAAAAAGTTTCTCGAGAAAATTTTGTCCAAAGAGAAAAAGAAAATAAAAGACAGAGTCTTTGACAGAGAGAGGGAAAAAAATATAATCAAGAAAAAAGAAATTAAAAAATTAAAAAGACCCTTTTGATTTCTTTCTATTTTTATGGATTAATAAAAAAATACATATATTAATTCGGCATATTTTTTAAAAAAATAATTTAAATAATTTCATCAAATAATCCATTTATTCTATTAATTAAATATAAAAATATAATTTAATCATTTAATAATATAAATACTTTTCAAGACTTATAAGTTCTAATTCAAGCCATTAAAATCATAAAATATGAATTTAATAATAACTATATAGAAAAAATTAAAAATTATTTTTATCAACAAAATTAAATTAATTAAATTTTATAAAAATTAGGAGTATATGCTTAATTTGATGTTATTTTATAAATAAAAAATTATTTTTGGTTTAAGCAAAAAAAGGTATAAGAAGGAAAATATTTAATATAAAGAAATGATATATTAAAGGGCAAACTGAAAAGAAAAGCACTAAAGTATGGGGTTTTGAATATTCTAATGATGTTCTTCCTTTTTTAAATGAAACTTACCATAGATTGTCTGCCACGTCGGAGAAATTCTGACACAGTAGGGGTAAAATGGTCAAACGAGGATTGTCACTGACTTAGTGGATACGGTGGCGATTTTATATTGGCTGGCGATTAATTAAGTAGGGCAGAACCTTTACATTGAATCCGAGCTTCTTAATATTTTATAATAATTTCAAATTTTGGGTGCGCTGAAGGGTCAAATTGTGTTGAAATTCAACCTAAATTAACTCCACATGAACCTAAATTCTAGCATTTCATGTCCTTATTCGATTTTCAATAATTTAATCCTATATTTGATGTAATAGAAATTAAAGAAAAAAGAAAAAAGAAAATAAAAGTAAAAGAGTCGCATTTTCTTAATAAAAATTTTAAAGAAAATTAAAATTTTAATTTCCATCTATTTATCTTTCCTTTTTATTTTAAATTTCATGTAATAAAAGAATTTATTTTATTTTATTTTCCTTTCTAATGGTAAAAATCCAGTATTGGTTTATAGGATACATCAATTGGATGAGTAGATGTTTTGTGTTGTAAATTAATTAATTAATTAAAAATAATTTTTATATTAGGACATAATATGTTAGGTTTTATGTCCAACACATTAATTTGCCTTAATTAAATAATTAAATTATATTAAAATAGAAATAATTAAATTATAACAAAAAAATATATCGTACAGGTTTATGTATTTTCAATTTAAATTATGTTTAAATGTTAATTTTTGACATAATTATAATCTTAAATTATATTTAAATTAATTCTACATTTATTAATTAATTATTAACTGAATTATTTATTTAAAAAATGGTTTATTATTTGATATAAATCGTTTGGTCATTTTGTTAAAAAAAATAATAGGAGTTCAAATGTGGAACTAATGAAAGACAGGGACTTGACTGTAATTTCGCCTGAAATGATGGTGATAGGGTTTTGGGGGGGCGTGCACGAGGGGTTTGATTAAACTGGAATTGAGTGTGAGGATTGGGGTCCGCCAATAAACAAGCAGGTGCAAGATGGTCTAGATTTTGCGAGATGTAGGAGAACGGACCTGAAGACATCGCTTAATTCCAGTTAACGGTCCGGAGTCAAATCACGCGGGAAATAAAACGTGACGCACCAAAAATGGGAATTCATGACTTTTCTTACATTATAGTATTGTCCGATAGATATACAAATAACGTACATATTTTATTTTTAATAAGATTAAATACTATAATACTCATTTTTTATAAAATCATTAATAAAATATATACATTTCATTAAATATATCATTTTTATATTAAAAATTAATAATATATTTTATTCATTGATATTATTTCATGAAGATAAAAATTATAATGTTAAAAGAAGTAATTGTAAACAAAAATTAAATAAAAAAATAAGTAATATTCGTTGATATTTTAATGTATAATATCAAATAATGCTATTTTTTATGAAATTCAAATAAATTAATTAAATCAAATACTTATATCCATTCAATTTATTTGATTCAATTGCTACTGTTTGTTGAATAATTACATAACACACACATATATATGTATACATACAAAAATTCAATGGACTTAATTTAACAAATATTTTTTTATAAAATTAAATTAAATCAAAACTTTTACTTGCCAATTTAATTCAATTAAATAAATCAAATGCATGATTTTTTAATCGAATTAAAGTGATGGATTCAGTTGATTTTTTGATTTTTTTTTAAAAAAGAAAATAAATTTGGGCCCAAACATGGGACTAAGAAATTGGGCTGGGAAAGGCCGAAGTCACACTTATTGGATAATAATGTAAAAGGAAGGACATGGGCCTCAAAACATTCTTAAAAATAGGGGTTTTTTTTTTACTTCAAATACTTGAAATTAACTTTTTTACACATTAAAATAAACTTACGTTAATTATTTTCAAGCCAGTATTTTAGTAAATTATTTATAAAAAATTCATTATATTTGAAAATTTTTTTAAAAAAATGGATATTTTTAAAAAGTTTTTTTGATGTTGGACAAATTTGAAAAAATTCCATAAGAAATGTGTACAACCATGGCGGCGGAGGAGGCTCCCGGTGGACTTGGAGCCTTAGCTTTGTTAATTAGATATGAATTTAGAATATTCTAAAGGAAAATACCATTTATACAATACAAGGTGGTCTTCACATGATCTTCCCTTTCATGTGGTTAACGATTCCATTAAATACAATTCTCACTCTCAAATCATAAATACAATTACAAGTTCGTGCAATATTTTGAAGATAATATATAGTATGAATTAGTTATAAACATAAGGTTGACGAATGAGGTGCAAGTAGTTGAACCACTCGATATTATTAAATTTGTGGTTGAATTCATATCTTTATTGGATCCTATCATGGCCATGTTCTTATTTTTGTTCCAATTTGTCACCCTATCTTTGACCTCTTCTGTTAGATTTTACCCTTTGAGGTCATTCAAATCATATTTTAAACTACTTTTTTTAAATAAAAAAAAAATTTGATAGGTATGTTGAATATTATTTTAGATTAATCTTATGATATAGTTTTTTTAAGTAAATGCAGATATAATCATAAAGTGAATATGAATTCTTAATCTTACTATAATTTAATCAAATATATTCAAATATAAGTATATTTTATTATATTATTTGGTATATTTTTTTTTTCTTTTTTCAGGGTTTTCTTTCAATTTTGCCATAATGGAAGAAATTTTATAAAAATATCATTTTTTTTGAAAAATGACAAAAATAATGAATTTTTTAAAAAATATTTTAATTTATAACGTTTATTATATATTTATCATAAAAAATTTTATTTTTATAAAAACTTCAAAAATCATTAAAAATTATTATAAAATATAAATAATGTTTACAATTATCTTTGTTCAATAATTTTTGTTATTAAAAAATTAGATCCCATCTTAACTCATAATTAAGATATATAATGTAGGTTAAACTAACATTAAAATATGATTTGATAATTAATTAACATTATGCATGCACCGTATGGAAAAATGATCAAGGGGACAAACAATCTTGATTAGGGAAAAGATTATCTTATTGTTATAATACCATCAACGTAAAAGTTTATCTTTTAATCATGCAAAGCATGGCCTCTGCGTAGTGCCAGCTAGGGTTTCTCCATGTCCTTTTTCTACGTCCACTGTTTGAATTCGTCATTCTTTTAATATTTTTTTAAAAAAGTATTTCAAATAAAGTAGGTTTTTCTTTTTAAGGATGAAAGAGTAGCTATTTTTTTTATAAAAAAAAGTTTTAAATAAATATATTTAATAAATATAGGTATTTAATATATTTTTATAAGTTTGATAAAGATAAACAAAATATTATATATATATATAATATTAGTAAAATGAGATATTTTAAAAATACTATTGAAAAATGATATTTTTGATGAGACATTTGGATCAATTTCATAAATATAAATATTTTATTTTTGATTTTAGAAATAAAATAAAATAAAATGTCTTATTATATATGTATATTTCATAAAATATTTTAGTTTATCATAATTTTTAAAATTTTGGTAATATTAATATTATATGTTATGCTAAAATCATCTATAAAATGAGGGGGGAAATTGAACTAATAAAAATATAAAAAGGAAACAACAATAAATGACAAGAAATTCATAAATCTAAGCCAACTTTAATGAAGGTGTTGTCTTCCATTGGATCCCAATATTGTCATCACTTTTATTTATTTATTTATTTATATTATTCCACCATAAATATAACTCAATCATTCGAATCATTAATTCTTACTACAATATCATCACATCCACTTTTACTCTCTCTCCTCATTCTCATAATTCCCTCCAATAACAACAACATCAATATTAAATATCTATCCATTACCATCAATGATTTTAATTATAATAAAATATTTTATATATTTCATATCAATTAAATACATCACAAAATTATAATATATAATTTTTAATATCAATTAACTTTTTTACTTTCAAAAGATTTATAGCATCTAATATCATATAAAATGATATATATTTAATTTATAATAAAAGTAATTATTGAATAATTAAAAAATATGTATTCATTTTTTAATAACGAAGATAAATGAATCAAATTGAAGTTGAATATTATAATATACTATAAAGATTAAGTTATATATCATTAAATTAATAGTTATTTAATTACAAAACAAATAACATTTTATACCATCAAATTATAGAATTATTAATTTATTTTATAGTTTTTTAAATAATTTAAATTGATTAGTTATATATGCGAAGCTAGGATCTCAGATGAATTATAATTATAATTTTTTAATAAATTTTAAAAGTATAGATATAATTTTTATGAATTTAAAAATAAAAAAACTTTTATTATTAATTAATTTTATTTTATTATTTATAAATTTGATATATTCTATTTGAGTATTTTATTATTTATATAAATTTTTAGATTAAAATTAGTAAGTATTATAGTTATTTTATGATTTTAACGTCCTACTTCGATTTTTGAGTCGATTACTGATTAGTTAGATTCTAATAAATCAATATTTAACAATAAATTACAATGATAATTATAATTATTTTTGAATAAATATATAGTTGCGAGGTTCCGACATTCTTCGTGAGGTATTAGGTTATGGGTCTACAGTGAGAAGTGAAAAAGTCAAAGGTTGACTGCCCAAAGCTGATGGGTTTTATTAATTTATACTAGTGATACCGGTTTATCATATAGATTCATTAATAATATATTAATATGTATTATATATTAATTTTTATTAAATATTAAATATTGATTGATTTTAGATTAATTATATATAATTATTATTAATTATATTGATTTTATACTATTAGTAAGTTAATAATCATAAATAATTAAACCAAAAATTTCTCAGTTTATACTTTGTTTGAAGTGGGCCTGGCCTCTTTAACTTTACATTATACTATTTATCATAATGTTTTATATTTAAAATGCATGCTACTTCAAAAAAATAATCATTATAATACATGCGTTTTTATAAAAATCAAATCATATAGTATAATTACTCTTCAATAATTTCACATTTATTCCATTAATCTTTTTCATTTTAACTTTAATTAGCTTAAACATGCCATTCCAACCGTAATACATTATTTTATACTCCTAATTGTTTACTTACTTTCAATTTTATATTTAGTAAATAATACATTTATTAATATATATTAAATTGAATATACAACAATAAATATAATTCTTTTTTAAAAATAAAAAATGTTATTGATTGATTCAATACATTCCACATAGATTATAATAATTTATAATCAAGTAGTCTTATAATATTAAATAATGCTAAAAAAACAATGTATATATTTTTTTAATTTTTAAATATTTTTTATTTGATTAAATATTTGAACTTTTAATTTTTATATCAATTTAGTATCATAGTTACATTTTTTTAATGATTTCAATGCTAATTAAAATAAATATTTACTATATCATTTATCATTTAGTAAAAGTATTATCAAAATATTTTTAAAATATGTTTTAAAGTAGGTTGATCAATAAAAAAATAAAATATATAAAATTATTTTTAATAACTAATAACAATATATTTGAGAGGTCAAGTATGTTAGTTTGAGACTTCCTTATTTTTTTAGGATGACTATTTAAATAGATATTAATTAAAAATTAAATTAAATTATTTTTATTATCTTCATCTATTTGAATATTTTAACTTAAAAATATTATGTAAATGATCAATTATTAACCATTAATATATTAAAATAAATACCAAATATTAAGAAAAAAAGAAAAAAAAAAAAGAAAAAGAAAGGAAAGATGGCAAAAATTCTATAATAAAATCCAGCTTCTGATTATTCGCCCTTGCTTTCAGTCTTTGCTTTCATACTTCTCCTTCACTTCCTTCCCTTTCTTCCTCAGACCCACATTTTGCCTTTTTCTCAGCTCTTAAATTCCAACAGCTACATTCCCATTTCTCTTCTTGTCTCTCCGTCTTTCTGTTTCGTAGATTTGTTCTTCTATGCTTATTCCCATCTTGTTCAAGACTGTGTTCTTAGGCAGTGTGTTTCTTGACGGGAAGAAGAAAGGATTTCTTTTTGCATTTGAGATTTTGAAGTCGATTGCTTGAAAGCATTTTCCTTGGAAACATTTCAAATTTAGATCTCAGTTCCTTTTATTGTCTCTCAAAATCACCAGATGCCCATTTCATTTTCTCGTGACTTGGTTCCAATCTTCTGTTCTTCTGCTTGATTTGTCAACTATTGTCATCCAAGTTATTGTTTTCCTTTTTTTCTTTCCCTGCTTTTCCATTTTTTTACCTTTTTCATTACAGTATCATCGTCTGGCTTTACATGTTTTCAAGCTAAGAAAGTGATTGCATCACCAAGAACTTGTAACCCATTGACCCTATTTTGGGTCCCATGGGTGCCTAAAAGTTTCAATTTTTAAACCCAATTTTCCTTTTCTCTAATCTTCACCTCCATTAAAAAGATTCGCTTTTACTGGTCATATCTCTGTCATACAATACCCAGTTTGAGTTTTAAGCATTTTACTAAAATATATTCATTTATCAGCTTCTCTGCTTGGTGAAATATTGGACGCCGACATGCCTATATTGTCTACTGGCTCAACTGGGATTATTTCGTATATGTGGCCGATGTAGTCCTCTATGTTCGCTTCTTGAGTCCGTGGCTTTGTCACTGTTCTTTCAGGTACCAAAGTCTGAATCTTTAGTTCTTATGTGAAAAATTTCTGATTCACAGTCTTTGTTTTCTGCTTGATAACATCCTAGACCCATTGAAATTCCAGAATTTAGGCTCGAGTTTGACTATTGAATGTTGAAATGTGGCCCATTAGGCTTGAATTTTTGCCGGTGATTAACTGTTGGAAGGGTTCTTTCACCAATTACACTATTTGTTAGCTTTGAATAACTTGTCGCTTGCGTGCCTTTTCCTTTGGCGTCATGATGCGTTTGAGGTTCATAGGCCTTTTCCCCGTATAACCTTCTTATTTTGTATCTCATCTAAGCCTACCAAGAATGTTTAAGCAGTACAATTTCTTCCATGTTCCTTCTCTTCTCCTATTTTTGTCCATTGGGTTCTTTTTATTTCATGTCGTTCTTTCACAAATTCACTTAGTTCGTCCAACACTTTCTGTTGACGAGAATAATTCATGGGTTTCTCCTAATGGTAATTTTGCTATTGGATTCTTTAGCCGTTCTGATCAGCCTAATCAGTACAGTGTTGGGATTCATTTCAATTCGAAATCTATTCCTGTCAGTAAACAAACTGTAGTTTGGGTTGCTGGAGCTGATGTTACAGTTGGTAATAAGTCCTATTTCCAGCTTTCTCAAAATGGGGAACTGGTTTTGGTTGATTCCTTGAAGGGTCTCACTGTATGGAGCAGTAAAACAAGCCAACTAGCTGTTGTCTCGGCTAATCTTCGTGATGATGGTAATCTTGTTTTACTTGATAAAATGGGGGCTGTTGCCTGGCAAAGCTTTGATAATCCAACCGATACTCTTCTTCCAGGGCAGAAGTTATCTGTTGACAAAATGCTTAGAGCTTCAAGCCGAAGTTCTGTGTCAAGTTACTATAGTCTTTACATGAATGCTTCAGGCCATTTGCAGCTTAGATGGGAAAGTAATGTCATATTCTGGACTAGTGGAAATCCATCCGCTTCTAACCTCAGTGCTGTTCTTACATCTACTGGAGTCTTCCAACTTGTAAATTTAACTTCCGTTCCCATGTGGTCTGTTTTCGGAGAAGATCATAATGATAGTGTTCAATTTCGGCTACTAAGGTTAGACGTTGACGGTAATTTGAGGATGTACTCGTGGGTAGATGATTTGCAGTCCTGGAGACCAGTTTGGCAAGCTGTTGATAATCAGTGTAATGTTTTTGCAACTTGTGGCCATCATGGTATCTGTATATTCAATTCAACGGGCTTCCCTGAATGCCAGTGCCCCTTGAAGACTAAACCTGATGTTAACTCTAAGTGTTTCGAACAGAACTGCAAATCTTTTCCGAACATGGTTACGCATGAGCACACCTTTCTTTACGAGTTTTACCCACCAAGCGACAGAATCATCCACACTAGTTTAGAAGAATGCAAAACTTTCTGCTCAGAGCACCTGGCATGTACTGCTGTGACCTTCACAAATGATGGAACTGCTGAATGCCGAATCAAAAAAACACCCTACTTTTCAGGATATTCAGGACCCTCGTTAAGTTCAGTGTCTTTTATTAAGACTTGTCCGGAAACAGAACCCTTAGCTGCTGATCCCCATGGTACAATATCTTCACCACAATCTTCAATTAAGCATCCCAACAGGCTGTGCATTTCCTGTGTAATTGGAGCTTCATCAGGTACATTTCTTGTGTTTGCTATTGTCCAGTTCGCAGTTGGCTGTTACTTCTATAGGAGAAGAAATTTGATTTGGAAAAAGGCTGCCGTAGCATACATGGGAAGTAACTCAAAGGGTCTGATGATGTTATCATTTGCCGAAATCAAAGATATCACAGGAAATTTCAAGCATCAAATTGGGGCAAAGATGTATAGAGGTGTGCTTCAAAACCACCAGCCAGTAGCAGTCAAGGATTTGGATACAGCTATAGAAGAAAGGAAGTTCCGAGCTGCTGTTTCAAAAATTGGAAGCATTCATCACAAAAATCTGGTGAAGCTTAATGGCTATTGTTATGATTCTGGTCAAAGAATTTTGGTCTATGAGTATATAAAAAATGGTTCTTTGGAGAAATTCATAGAAGATGATGAGTTAAGTAAGAGATTGACTTGGAAAAAGAGAGTTGACATATGCTTAGGTGTGGCAAGAGCTATTTGTTATTTACACACAGAATGTAGGGAGTTCATAAGCCATGGAAATTTGAAGTGCAAGAACGTTTTCCTGGATAAGAATTTCAATGCTAAGGTGAGCGAATTCGGGTTGAGAACAGTTCTTTCCGAAGCATCATGTGGTGGACAGAAAGACGTGGAGGATTTTGGCAACATGGTGTTGATGTTGGTAACAGGGTGCCTTGAAGTCAAAGATATTTCTGAATGGACGTATAAGGAATGGATCGAAGGGCGGCCAGAAAGAGTTGTGGATAACAGAATTGAGGATGGTGTTGATATGGCGGAGCTGGAAAGCACATTGAGGACTGCATTTTGGTGTCTTCAAACTGATGAACGAATGAGACCTTCGATGAGCGAGGTAGTAAAGGTATTGGAAGGCACATTGACAGTCGAACCACCACCACCTCCTTTTGATTGCCAGAAGCTGTCAGCAGAGGCAGAGTCCTTGGATTCAGGGTCAGAACAGTAGGCAACCAGTCAATGGTCATTTTTACCCGCCATTTTCATTGTGTATAGTGTAGGACTAACCAACCATGCATGGCAGTGAAAATGTTGAACTTGACCTAGGCATGACATTTTTTCCCGAAACGGGTGTTCTGATGTATCAAAACTCTCCAAAAAGAAGAGTTCCAATGAGAGATTTCTGAAACTAACCATCATACTTATCATGCATTCTGCATTTGGGTTTTTGCTGCAGAAATCTGTAATGGAACAATGATCAAGCCCTCTATTTATGCAGTTCTCATTTTCGTCTCTCATCCAACATTGGCATGGTATCAGACGGTTCAGCAGTGTTGTAGTATTTACCGGGCATTGTGAGAGTGGTCTCAGCTCTAAAAGAGAAGGGGCTCAGGGGATGTCCAAGTCCAGCCCAAATCATTAAAAATTTGAAAAGCAAGACTACTTAGAGCAACGAAAAAAGGGATTCAGGGGCATATGGATAGCCATGCTAAAGTGTCATATGCTTAAGCTGGGAATCTCAATCTATTATAATAAAGATTAATGTGTTTCATAAAAAAGTAAAAGTAATTATAATATTTCATAGCTGAAAAAGGAACCAATCTCATCAAGATTTGGTAGAGTAATATTGATTAAAATTACCCTTTCAGTGGTAGTAGTTGCTGCTGCTGCTGTAATATCATTTTGGACTGTGCCGATCTTTTCATACTTCAGCAGAAGAAACCTTTTCAAGATTTCAAATACTTAACTATTATAACTTTCTTGGACCTTTTCTCTTGATCTCTTCTATGAATCATCCTTCATGTTTCAAGTGTTTCTATCAACCTTTTTCTTTTTTATTTCAAGCTAACATACTTTACAATTAAATACAAGAAATTTCTCTCTCTCTGTATTCTAAATTCCCACCTGAAAACCGCATGTGCTATACTTTCTTTCTTTCTTTCTTCACACTTCTGCAAAAATCGCACCCTCAGAGCATACAAGAAAGGCAAGATTCAAGAAGCAGCAACAGCAAGAAACTATGTCAAGAAGCAAAGAGACATCGATGGATTCTACTGCTAATTGCTTGAGCTGCAAAGATGGTGAATTACAGCATGAAATGGATGCTGCTTCTTCTTCATCATCATCATCTTCTTCTTCTTCTTCTTCTTCTTCTTCTTCTTCATCAAGCTGTAGTAGTATTTCTTGTTCTACACCAAAAGCTCAAAGATTTAAAATACCCGAATGCTTATCATGTCCACCAGCTCCGATGAAGAAAAGGGTACCTTCAAGATTTTCTTCAAAGAGATCTGCCGTCACTAACTTTTTTGCTTCTCCTGATATAGAGCTTTTCTTCTTCTTTGCATTCAACAATAATGTCACCAATGCTTAACTAATCACCAGCATCATCATCGTCATCATTAAACATATGTACTCCCTTTACATAAACAGGCATGCAATTCGATCACCTTTTCATGCTTTCTTGGTTGGTGTTACGGTGCTAATGTAACAAGCCTGCCTAGGGTTTTGAATAATCTTTTCATCTTAAGGCTTGATCTAATATATTGTAAATCCTGTTAGGGTTGCTACCCGTGCTTTACTGTTCTTTCTCTTGAATGGTTTCCTGATACTGGCTGTAACAACCTTCATTGGCGTCCATTGATTCCATGCTTAAGCAGCTATTACTGACAAGTAAGCTAGTGCAAGAATCTCTACATCATAACGCTTTCTGTGTCAAGGACATAATGATGTGATCTACAGAAAATTCCCTGCATGCATCGTCATTCTTTCCTTTATATGGAATTTCAGTTTCTTGGTTTCTTCCATTAATCATTTTTTCATTAAAATGATTGTCCTCAAATGAAATTGATATAAAATAAATCGATAGATGATTATTTTTCATCGTTAAATCTTCAAAAAAAAAAAAAACAATGATTGCTAATATCTTCGAATTTCCGCTCCTCTAGGCTTTAAAATTAAATATCACATGCAATCAGATATGATTACAGACATTCAAAAGTACCGCACAACTTTTGCTTGCATCGATATGAATATTAAATTATTAATATATATATATATATATATGTATTATTTATATGAAATTCATATTCGAAAATTTTTTCCAGAAAATATGAATTTGATAATGATCAACGAAATCTTAATACAGTTCCTTTAGAATAAGAATTTCTACGGAGAATTGATGTTACTTTTTATTATTTTTATGTGAATAAGATGATTTATTTATAAATTATTTGAATCCAATTTTAAAGATAATAAAAAGAGATAAAAGATTATTAACTTGAGTTATTTATTTATAAACCTGATTAAATATTGATATTATTTATATTTATTTAATGCATTTTTTTAATGTTATAAATTGGATGTTTTCTTTAATCGAGTTGAATCAAAGATATAATAATGTATTAATATTGTTTAATATCATTCGATCATATAAGAAATTCAAATTAAATCGAATCAATCAAAAATTTAAAACATTAATGATCAATACATAGTCAATGAGTTAAGTGTTTAAATTTTAGATAGAGTAATTTTTGATTAGATTTGATGAGATTTTATAATATAATATAATATAATATAATACGGTGATCATGATATATAATATATGAATAATTGTTATTTTAAATTTCATAAAAATTAATAAAATTCATCAAATTTTTTAATTCTTAGTTTTAGCACATACATAGCTTCCTACTATAAAGTTCGAATACTTGAATCCTGGTCTCATTGTCTGAATGTTCATATGAATCATGATATTTGACTTCTTATACAGTTATTATAATTATATTAAAAATCAAACAATTCCTTATTACTAAGATTATTTTAATATAATAATAAATACATATAAATTTATATATATTCAAGGACATATTAACTTTTTATTATACAAATAATATAATTATGGGCAAATATGATAAGGATGTAGAATATTGCGTGAGGTAGATGACCTTGGAGAAGAAGGTAGATGAGGGGCATTAACGGTGGGGATTGGATTGCATAAGGGGAGAATGCAAATCCAACCGAACAATGAAAGAAAGGGCAAAATAGATGATAAATACCAAAGAAGGTCAGAGAAGAGCATGCAACTTTACGAATAAATGAATAAATTAAATACGTACAATATCTATAATATATAGTTAAGTGGGTGAAATTATAGTACGAGCAAGTGAGAAGAATCCCATGCAGCACCCATCATTGCGTAAAATCCACCCACTTCCAGACGAGATTCATGTTTAATCAATTTTAATATTTTTTCAAATACAAAAATAATTTTATTTTTCTGAATTTATGACGAACAGGTCATGTGGGAGATGGAGAAGAGGGACCAGTTGGTATGAGGAGTAGGGGGTCCATGGGGTGAGCCAAGATTTGAAATTGCAGCCTCAGCCATCAAAAGCCATTATGTCTTCTTCTCTGTAATGAATGATGATCTGTCTGATGGAGTTAAAAATCGAAGGGTTCGGTTTACTTTTTAGAACCATCAAGGACCCACTAGATGGGAATAAGAGAAAGTTGACAAAAGGACCGAGCCCAGGTCATTAACCATGCCAACATTAGAAGGCCATCATCCGACCCTTCATGCCTTTCTATTTACGGAAATATCTTTCCATCACATTTGTTGGGTTGGTTAGTTTGTTCTTTCTTAATGCGCCTTTTAATGCTACTTCATTTGATTCTTGTAATCAACCAGATGCATCCATTGGTCAACACCAGTTCCAGCGAATGGCATTGGTTAGCCTAGCAAGTTGCCGAATCAACGAACCTGGTTATTATGCCACCTAAGACTGCGACTCCTCCCTGATTCGGCCAAACCAAATTCCTATTCCACCGTGCACAAGCTAAAAACTTGCAAACTATAGCATCTTTATGAATAGAATAATGAAGCAAGATGGGAGATACGATGCTTTAATTTTATTAAAAAAGATTGTGGAATCAAGAAACAGAGATCCCACTTGTAAAGTCCCCACTTGAGGCCAATCACATTTCATCGTCCTTTTCTTTATATTGGCAAATCATCTTCTTCCCTTGCCCTTAAAGCAAAGGTGGTGGTATTTACGAAGGGGCAAAAAGAGACTTTACAAATGCATCTCTGAAAAAGGCAAATCCTTTTTCAGCTCTTCTTGCATATTATCAAAAGTTTGACGTCTTCCGAAAATATCAGAGATGACAATGAAAGCACAAAATCGATACTTTTCTGGATTGATACTGTTTCATTTCCGCAAAATCATGAATCATCTCTCATTGGGCATCAAGGGGAGTGAAAATAGCAATTTGTTCAAATGTTAATCCCAGTCATGTCATGTCCGTCCCACAGCCAAACCAAAGAATGAATGGAAAAATAAAATGGAAACGACAACAATTAAGACGTGCAATTACTACTCAAGTTAACATCTGCAACTCTGTTACCATTCCCTTTCTTAGTAATGTAGAACCCGAATTAGTGACGTTGGTGCTCCTGTCGTTAGCTCCGACCATTGATCCCATTCAACCCGTCGGAAAATGAATCGATAGCATACACATCAAACCCCCTAGTCCGTCCGGGAGCCCCCCCTTTGAGTGAGGATACATCCAAAACAATCCTGCTCCATCCATGTCATACTTAGTTTACCATCAATAATAACAATATTTAAGCAGTCAATTGGATATGGCAGTGTGTGTTCAGATGGGGGAAACTGAACATTGTGAATAGCAGAAGAGTTTATTGTTAAGTAAATAATGAAAACTTACAAGCCCTTTGATGCATTCTCACTGTTTATGATGATTTTGTTATCAACTTTAGATATTGAATGGCCTTCTGGTAGATTAATCCCATGGGATGCTGAATCAAAATGGTAATAAATTAACCATATTATCCAAGGATCGTAAGGTCGTAAGGACTCCGTATACAATGGAAAATGGAATCCGTGGAGATCTTACTTGATTTCTGGGAAGCTACTGTTGCTCCATCTAATCCCAGGAGTTTCTATAACAGATCAGAAACCCATCAGATTAGTTTGAAATGGAGAAGAAAATGAATAGATATCATAGAATGCCAGAAAACAGAATTGACCTTGAGATTCTCATAACACTCGTCAAGATTATTATTATACAAGATGTGCTCGAATATGCCTGATGATTGTCCTTGTTCAATCTCAGACTTTGCATTTCGAAGCCGTTTAAGAATCTGCTCTTCTGCCTCAGTTCCCCTGTTAGTGAAATCAGATCAGATACAATGCAGGAAGGAGGATTAAGATAAGAAACAAAAGCTCCTTGTAAATAATTTTGGCGGACCTATCACGAAGTCTCTTCTCAAGCTCCTCCATCGAGGGTGGACATACAAAGATGAAAATCGCTTCCAGAGAGCTTGCCTTCACAGATCTAGCTCCTTGGACGTCGATGTCAAGAATGCATCTCTACAGTCCAAATGCAACGGCATCAATCAGAACATGAGATAATTCTTGGTAAAAACATGATAAATACAAAGGGAAAGTGTTTTACCTTTCCTGCATCTGCTACCACCTCAACCGCTTCAATACTGGTTCCATAGAGGTTACCATGAACAGAAGCAAACTCAAGGAATTTCCCCTCTTTGATCTCCTTCTCCATAACACTTCTCTCAGCAAAATGGTAGTGAATTCCATCTTGCTCCATAGCCCTTGGGGCACGGGTTGTGTGGCTTACAGAAAATCCGAACATAGATGGGAACTCCTTCATGAGCATCGATATTAGAGTTCCCTTACCAACTCCAGAAGGACCACTAATCACAACTGGCTTCTCTGCATTTCCCCGCACACCCTTGCTCCAAGCAACAACCTCCCCACCCAACTTTCTTTTCTGCTCGCTAACATACTTGGTGTCCACCTGCAAATTTGAAATCCTTGCTGTTAAGTTAAGGGAAAGTCTACTCTGACTGGCATAAATTTATACCAACTCTTCTTCTTCTATTCATAACAAACGAGACAAGTTCATTTCACAGCTTCTGAAGAAAAAGATCATGGGAAACAGAAGGGATTCTATTGTGTGGTTTAAGTTCAGGGTCTAAAATACAAACCTCAAGAAACCATATGCAGTCATCAGGTGTAGATCCCTTCCTAATGATCAAAATCCGCTTATCATCTAATGATACGGCCGAGTAACCTTTACATGACTTGGGCTTTGATCCAAGAACAGTTGGAACTAGCCTAAAATATTTGTAATTTGCACAAAATAAGGAATCCCAGCTCTAAACGCACTGACCAAAAGTAAAGCAGCAAAGCATAGCAAAAGCTAACAAGAAGCTCACCAATTCCCGCTAGCTTTATCAAAAATGCAAACTTCAACAGACATGGCGGATTCATCGTCAGAACCACCAAAAACATACTGCCAAAAACCAGGAAAATAAAACACCCTGATGTAAATGACTAGATTAAACAAAAAGAACACTTCAACGGGGGAATCAAATCAGGGTACCAAATCGTGCTTACAGTTTTATCTCGAATGGTAAGGGCTGTACTAGAATGTTTAGAGTTTAGACCGAATCCATTCTGATTTCCACGTTGGAGATCATCAACAGAGAAAGCTGGAGCCTCTCCCTAATTACCAGGGTAAAAAAAGAAACATTCTTTTAAAGAAATAAAAAATCACATTTACGCCATATAATCGATCCACATTTTCCCTTTCAGCAATTTGTATTGGCTGATCTGAATACGACGGGAAAAAGAGAACAATAATCGAATAACTAAGAGCTCACCATGGAGAAACGATCAATGACTCCAATACAAGATTCAAGCCTGGTTAAAAAAAACACGGAAATATAACGGATCAAATTATAAAAAGATGCATATTTCTTGATCTACAGAACTTGAGGGGACAAAAAAAAAAGAAGAAATCTTGGAACAAACAGTAAAATGAAGAAAGAACAATCAGAGCATATTGAAAGTAAACGAAATGAATTTCCAAATTGAATCGAGAAAAAAAAACCCAGATGCTAAATTAGCATTTGCCAAACTATATTCAGCAAAAACAAAGAAACAAAGAAAACCCACCTAAAAATAACTTGAAAATTTTATAGATCAAAACAATAATGCAAACGAGAACCTAAAAAACAGAACAAAGAAAAAAAAAATAAAAAAGACCTGTGTACGAAGAAATACAAACCTGTGTGAATTGAACAGAAACTTATGCGAGAAAAAGAATACAATCTTTAACAAGATTGGTCTGAAAAAAAAGAACCGATTGTGTTTGTTGGATAGTGAAATCAAAAGGGAGTTAATAAGAAAACAAAGTGGAGGAGAAGGAAGCTGGACGATATAAGATATGGGAAGGCTTCTTTCATATTTGTAGGCGAAGAAAAGAGAGAGAGAGAGAGAGAGAGCAGTGGTGGGTCCGTCATGAAACGACGACAGCTCCACCACCCACAGCAAGACCGACTCTTATTTTTACGACTCTTTGTCAGTGGGTTGCACATGAAGCTTCTTCTCTCCGATTTTTATTTTTATTTTTTTATTTTTTTTTCATTAAGGTAAATTTCCAGAAATTAAAAATTAATTAATTAATTACTTGTGGCTACTGTCAGAAATATAGATCCCTTAGGTGGTCCGATACGGAACCGAACCGTAAATCTAAAATCTGGGTTAGATTTGGTTTCTATATACATAATAAATCCTGAACGGTTTATTTTAATTTAAAACTAATTCAAAATTTATATAAACAAGGAAAGAAATCTAAAAAGAAGATCAAAATTATTATCTTTCCTGAACTGAACCATCCGTCTCATTGCCATTTTGTAGGGTTGCCCTACGTGTAAGGGTCGTGGAACTGTTGGGTGTTAAATCAGATAATGTGGCAGCACCAGAAGATGGCACGTCAGGTGTTCCCATATTTTTAATACATTATTCTTTGAAAAATATTAGAAATTATATAAACTCTTATTCGATAATTTCCTCTATGCATTTATTTATTTATTTTTAGCATTATTTATAAAACTCAAAAAAAAAAAACGTTAAACATTTGGGAGGAAATAAAGGAACAAGGGAATGCCGACTGCATGAAGTTGTTCGGTCAGGGGTTTAATCATA
The DNA here is from genome assembly GCA_948192965.1 of Dalechampia spathulata. NCBI lineage: Eukaryota > Viridiplantae > Streptophyta > Magnoliopsida > Malpighiales > Euphorbiaceae > Dalechampia > Dalechampia spathulata. The sequence continues at coordinate 26,798 of CANYBF010086118.1, forward strand.
TTCTAATCATGGATATCTTTTTCTACTCGCCAAAAATTCTTGATATTAATTGATGAGACCTTATCCACATCATATACAAATGACAAATTTCTTTTTTGTGATTATTCTTGGAATAATAATGGGGCCGACTCATTGAAAACCCTTAAAATTTTATATGCATTTATTTATTTATTATCAAATTTATCCTCATTTAATTTTTTTAATTTTAGTAAAGCATTAATGATAATATAATTATAATTTGATATTCTTTCTATTAAATATAAATAATCAATATCATAAATATTCATGTTGATCAAATAAATTATAAAATCCACCGCCATTATGATTTGATTTAATTTTTGGACTTTATTATAAAAAACTATTAAGGTTTCCAGATTTATTTATTTATTATCTTTAGTCGTTGGTCATATGCATGCCAAATATTTTGTTCTTTACATTATAAAATTTAATCACAAACTATATAGTATACTGCTTTATTTCTAAAATATAAATATAGCATAGGGGACAGCAAGTATATCCTAAAAGAATCTATAATTAAATTATTGTAATGCATTATAGCTAAATTCAAATTGTGATCAAAGCTTCCTTCAGTGGGAAAATAAATAATTCGTTTAACTCAATGCAATATTAAAGCTTTTATTAAATCAAATTTAAAATAAATATATCTTTTATTGAAATAAAAATCATAGAATAGTTGAATTCCTCTCATGAAATTCATTATTATTTTGACCAAGGAAAAAGACCAAGTCATGGATTGCGATATTGATGTGTATATATATGTATATGTGTATGTATGTATGTATGACAATCTTATTCATGTTAGGTCACAGTGAGGCTGGACGATGTCGGCTAATTGTCAAATATCAAGAGGGTCCATTAATTAAATTAACTGGATTAATCAAATTTACTTTATATTATAAATACAATGGAATTCACTCTAATTTTTGTATGAATTTCAACTATATTGATATTCATAAAAACTAAAATTTATATTGATATATTTCTGAGACATGAAAAATACGATAATATTGTTTTATTTTTTTTGTCAAATTTATGGATAAACATGTGATGAAGAAATCTGGAAGGAATAGAGTTCAATTGTAGTCATGGGCGATGGGTCCAAGCAAGAAAATGAAATTAAGAGGGAGAAGAAGAAGAAGAAGAAGAAGAAGAAGTTGGTCAAAGAGGGGAATTGAACTACCCTTTGTTATTATATTAGAGATTAGAGAGTCAAAAGAAGATGGCTCCGTTTCATTGGCCAGGAACCATGAACCATCCCTGCTTTTCTTTCTTGTCGATAAATAACAAATCATTCAGTATCCATAAATTATACAATATTTTAATTTTTTATAAATTACAAAATTATATATTTTTATCATTTAAATTCGAACGATAAAGGTTTTTGAATTATTGTACATTTAAAAAAAATAATACAAATTAAATGTTTTAGCAACAAAATTGAAGTAATATATTTTTTACAATTAGGATTAGTTTATTTCTTAATAATATATCTCGAAACCATGTAAAATAATTATTTGCATTTCATCATCATGGGTTTAATTTAGTTTTTATATGGAAATATATATAATTATTTTTATATTTAATAATTTAAATTTTTTAATTAAATAATTTTTTATATGATATCATAAAGTATTTATAATTAAAAGATTTAAAGTTCAATTCATTGAATTTTTATTTATTAAAAATATATTTTAATATAAAATAGATATGAGTTCATATTGTTGATGTGGATCTCTCGTATATAGAGCAACACCACAAGCCACTCTTTGATGGTTTTTGTAATTATGAAATAAAGAAGAAAAAAACAACTGCCTTTGAAAAATTAGCACCGAATTCGATACCAAATTATGGAAAGTTTATTATGAGCTGTCTCATACAGTACGAGTGTCTATATAAGACACTAATCTCCTCAATTTTAAGACATAAAATAAAAGAAAAATATTAGCAAGAGTAAATTACATTGAAGTTAGGAAATTTTTTCCTAAAAGTTTCGAGAGTGAAAAATAGTGAGATATTATTTTTAGGTTGGAAAACATCTAAGTGGGTCAGTATTTTTATTTTATCTCTTTGTATCTACTATTTATAATAGTAGAAGAATTATTCTGAGTTTTTATCCGTGGACGTAGCCTAAAATTAAGGGTGAACTACGTTAAATTTTCTATATCCAATTTTCTCAATTTTATTTTTTTTCAAAAATATATCTGTTGTGCTCAACAAATTGTATCAGAACTTTAGTTTTTATTGAACGTATTTTTTGAAAAAAAGCACTCTATGGGAAAGGAAAAATTGCAAGGAATTTTTCGGTGTGATTCGTTCGAAAAACGAACATAAAAAGTCGAATTAGATGAACAATAATGAATAGTGATGTTTGTAAAGGTGACGCACTATATCAAAAATTTGGGTTTGATTGCACTATTTAGTGGGTTCTATAGTGAGCTAAGGGTACTATTTCAACAACACTGTTTACCAGGTCCTGTAGCACTATTCAAGTGGGGTCCCGTAATGAAAATTTTGAAGATATCTATTCTGTTAAATTTTGAAGTCTTGATTACATTTTTTATGTCGATTTTCTCAAATTGGTTAATTTGGTAAATAAAGGTGAAGATGAATAAAATGATCAATTTAAATGGTATGAACTACCATATCTGACAAAGCAAGATGAAGGATCTCTTGATGGTCACAAAAATGCACTTGCCTGTATTTTCTACAGGAAAACCGGAGGCTATGTCCAACGAAGAATGAGAGTTCGAGCATGAGCGGGTATGTAGTTATATCCGACAATTTGTTAATGATAATGTATATAATCACATTTGTAATGAAACACATGCAAGAACATTGTGGAATAAGCTGGAGCAATTGTATGCTTCAAAGACTGGCAACAAAAAACTGTTTTATCTGACAAAGTTGATTGAAGTAAAATATTAAGAAGGTGCTTTTGTGGCTGATGACTTGAGTAACATGGAAGGGATCGTTAATCAATTGTCGACAATGGGCATAAAGTTTGACGACGAGGTTATTGCTTTAATGGTGTTAGCTTTATTACCAAAGTCTTGGGAGATTCTGAAAGTGTCTTTTGACAAACACTACACCAAATGGTGCAATAAGTATGGAGTTCGTTAAGAGAAGCATTGTTACGCCCGCGTCTAGGACCCTAGGAGTTTGGATGTTTACACGTATGTATACGTGTATCAATATGTGTACGTATATATGTATACGTGTATAAATATATGTATGCGCATATGTATATGTGTCTGGATTGCATTGGATGAATGTGTATGCGAATGCCTTCTTGGAAATGTATGTGAAATGTATGTGTGTATGAATATATTATGCGAATATGCGTATGTGTTTGAGTTTGATTGTGTGTCGTCACCTTATCGGGAAGCGTGCCTTCTCGATTGGATGAGGGACGATGAGTATTTGTGCTTAGGTTTGTGTTCGAAGTGCGTTTTAGGTTGATGTGAGTGTGAGACAGGTTTCGGGCATTGAGGCTTGCCAATAGGCAAGAGTGTGCCTGAAAAGTGTCTGTAACGACTCGTGAAGTGGCATCACGACT
>CANYBF010086267.1:0-40772 GCA_948192965.1 Dalechampia spathulata
GGTGGACTCCTTGTGAGCACCAAGACCTGGGTCCCCGTCTAGGAGGCCGCTGGATACCATGATTTACCCTCCCTCACGATGCTCGTCGGGTCGGGCGGTGGGGGCCCTTGGGGTGAGGGCATCACCTTTTGGTACCAAGGTAAGAGTTGGTGAGGAATATGAGTAATCAATCAAATCAGGTTTATGTGATGGCTAATTATGTGTCAGCAGCTTTAATGAAGGGCAAAGCTTCTAGTTAGTATTTTTCTTTTTGGTTTTATACAAGGGTGTTGTATGGATTAATGGCTCAGATTATCACAGCATATCATAGTCAACTATATATCATACTGTTTTTAGTATATCAAGACACCCTTTTATCAGAAAATTTAGGACTAATTATATAACATATTTATGTATGAATATTATTAAAATTAAACCCAATTCAACAATGAAATCCATTGAATGGGTTATAATTATACGTGAATTACATGTAATTGTCCGTTAATACATGTTGATTAGATTGGAAAATTCATCGTCTTAAATGCAGGATTAGTTAAGAATGGAAACTTCGAGCTGGCACCGAAGCCATCAGACATGAAAGGAACACAAGTAATGGGCAAAAACGCAATACCAGAATGGGAGATTTCTGGGTTTGTAGAGTACATAAAATCAGGCCAAAAGCAAGGAGACATGCTGCTAGTAGTTCCAGAAGGAGCCTATGCAGTAAGGCTGGGAAATGAAGCCTCCATAAAGCAAACAATGAGAGTAATTAAAGGAATGTATTATTCCATAACGTTCAGTGCGGCTCGAACCTGTGCCCAGGAAGAGAAACTGAATATTTCAGTATCACCAGATTGGGGAGTTTTGCCAATGCAAACTATGTATAGCAGTAATGGATGGGATTCATATGCATGGGCTTTCCAAGCCGAATATCAGTATGTTGATCTTGTTATTCATAATCCTGGTGTTGAAGAAGATCCTGCTTGTGGTCCTCTTATTGATTCTGTCGCCATTAGAGCTCTCTTCCCTCCTAGACCCACCAACAGTGAGTTCATTCCTTCCTTTTTTTTGTTTTTTTCCTTCTTATATTTACCCTATCTTTTATAATAGTATGGTTTTGCATACGGGGAATTTTGGTTTTCTGTCACTTTCCAGGGAAAACATGAAAGAACTGGCAAAAAGTACATACTTGCATAGGATAATAATTAGCAATGCATACAGAAAAAGGACTTCTGGTAATTTTTAGTTTGACAGATATCAGCAAGCAAATAACTAGATGGAAATATTAATCAGCAAATTACATAATGTTATCAGACCCGTCTTCATCAGATCTTTAATCTTAACCGGACAAAACATAAATATCTGTTGGGTAGATTTCGGACATAACTTCAGTTGATAGAGGAGTCAACTTTTGATGTTATAAGCCGTCACAGTCGAGCCTGTTCGCCTGCATATATCTTAAACTATAACCACACAATTCTATATTTAATGATCCATGTGCATTGCTAAATGCTAAGAGGTCCCATGATGTACAACACCTAGCTATTCTTCCTTCCCTATTCCAATCAAAAAGTAGACGTAAACGCATGTTCTAATCAAGTTCGATGTAATATTTGTTCCTTGGTACGATCCAATCATGTTGCATTACGTTTTCAATCTGTTTATGCAGAGAATATATTGAAAAATGGAGGATTTGAAGAAGGCCCATATGTATTTCCCAACACATCATGGGGTGTACTAATCCCACCAAACATTGAAGATGATCACTCTCCTCTTCCCGGTTGGATGGTAGAGTCTCTCAAAGCTGTCAAGTATATCGACGTCGAACACTTCTCCGTCCCACAAGGTCGACGGGCAGTCGAATTAGTAGCCGGAAAAGAAAGCGTTGTAACACAAATTGCCCGAACGGTCATTGGCAAGAGTTACGTACTTTCCTTCGCTGTCGGTGATGCTAGCAATTCTTGCGAAGGATCCATGGTTGTCGAAGCTTTTGCGGGTAAAGATACGCTTAAAGTTCCTTACCAGTCTAAAGGCAAAGGCGGATTCAAGCGTGCTATACTTAGATTCGTCGCTGCTTCTAACCGGACGAGGATCACGTTCTATAGCACGTTTTATACCATGAGGAGTGATGATTTCTCCTCTCTTTGTGGCCCTGTCATCGATGATATCAAGCTCTTAAGTGCCCGAAAAGCTTGATGAATAAACTGATCTCTATTTTTATATGCGGATCATATTATATTAACCACATACATTATGAATGAAGTTTCAATTATATCTAAGATTGAAGATGGATTTAAATTGTAGTTATTTGATATATTCGTTGTGCAAATATATCTATCATGTCATGAATGTGTATGTTAAAAAAAAAAAAGATTATTTTATATTGAAACTTTATAAAATTTGATCATAATATATGTTTTGGAGTTATATATAAAGTTTTCATATATTTAATTGTATTTTATTATAAATTATGAAAAATTATATTTATTTAATTTTTTAAAAATTTTTATCAAAATACAATCATTAATTAATTAATGATAATATAAATACAACATAATATAAAATTTAGTTAAATTAAAATATAATAAAAATAAAAATTATATATATGATGTCACTATAATAAAATTAATTATAATACTATTTTTATATAAATTAATATATATTTTAATTCAAATAGTAATAAAATTTATATAGTTACTATTTGATATTATCTTTATTGATAGACATAAAAAATATTAAAATTAAGAAATTATAAATATATTAATTTATGAAAATAAAAAATATTATAATAAAATTTTTTTTATTTAACATGAAAATAAATTATAGTTCAATAATTCAAAATAATGTAATAATAATAATAATAATAATAACTATTATTACTTTTATTATTAATAATCACACGAGATTATTAAATGGGGCAATTAAGCCTGCTGCAATGGCCTAACTTTTGGAGATAAGCCCATCTATAATTTCGAAACCTTTTAAAATCGACACGTGTGCATCTACTTTAATCCGACGGTTGAAATAGCTGCGTTAGCCCTAAGCCACTAGAGAAGTTTGAACTTTGAAATATAAGAAGACTCGTATCCTATATACATCACGACACACACAAAAGTAAAATCACAAGCGTTAAACTACATCAATCATAAACAGTAATCTTCGGGTCCACCGAATTCAGCGCTCCGCGTTACAGGAGATTAAAATTGAAAATCAAAATTAGGGTCTGTTTAAACCTTGTCTTTATAAACCCTTTTCACCACTCTTTTCGTTTGTTCTTTGCAATTCAAAAATCTCAATTTGAAAAAAAGAAAAATGGTAAATGCTTAGTATTGTTGTTACTATTATCGATTCATTGCTTGTTTTGTGCTAATTTCCCTTTGTTTTCACGATCCAGATGACGATCGTTAGATCTAAACTGTTTTCTTTTATCATCTGATTGTTTTGTTTACTCTTCGATCTAGCAATGTGCTGTCGATTTGACGGCTAATGATTTAAATTTGGTTGCCTTGGGAAGATTAAGATTTGGTTTTGTTTGTTTTTATCATTTCTTAGGTTGATGATCATTTCTAACCATTTTTTTTTGGTTTGATGTTATATTTTGCAGGCCTTACCTAATCAGCAAACTGTGGATTATCCGAGCTTCAAGCTTGTTATTGTTGGCGATGGTGGCACAGGTAGTTTTTTTTTTTATATATTTGTTTCGGTTCTTGTTTGGTTTATGAGCTAGGATATTGCCTATTTCCTGATTCGGTGAATATTTTCTTGCTTGCATTACGTTCTTCATTTTCCTGGTAGTACTTGTTAAGTATGATTTTTGGCTTATGTGTTGGATTTGTGAACTTTGGACAGGAAAAACTACATTTGTGAAAAGGCATCTAACTGGAGAATTTGAGAAGAAATATGAGCGTAAGAACGTCATCTTAAATTTTGTTCAATTTAATTACTGTAGTAAGGATTAATCGTTAATTTCCCTTTCTTTTGCATGTGTATGAATTGGTTTCTCTCTGTTTTGAAATTACAGCAACTATTGGTGTGGAAGTTCATCCCTTGGATTTCTTCACTAACTGTGGCAAGATCCGATTCTACTGTTGGGACACTGCTGGACAAGAGAAATTCGGTGGTCTAAGGGATGGATACTAGTAAGTACGATAGTTAGTCCTGTGATTTTTGGTTGGTTATGTTTGTTTATAGAATTCATATGTCCTTTCGGATTTTACCGGCACTTTTATTTGTGGAAGATTGAATTGTTAAGTCTTTGTTTGGAGTAATTCTTCCGAGGAGTTCATTTCATTATTAAATTAATATTAATGATTTTAGTATGAAAATCCAAACACATTTGCTTGAGATTTAGAAATGAATTCCATAAATATGTGGAATTCATTTGAACCTGATTTGATTTGATTTGGAGCTTCTATGGACATGTAGATTCTTGCATGGCATTGTTTTCTACTTAGTGAATTACAAGAAATTTATATTCTTGCATGGCATTGTTTTCTACTTAGTGAATTACAAGAAATTTATATACTCTTGCAGCATTCATGGACAATGTGCTATCATCATGTTTGATGTTACTGCAAGGTTGACATATAAGAATGTGCCTACATGGCATCGTGATCTCTGCCGGTATGTTTTCTATACGTTATTTATTTGCAATGTAAGCTTTATCTATCCCTTGTTTCCGGACTGTTTCTGATCTCTGTATTCTTATCTACTTCCAGGGTCTGCGAAAATATCCCTATTGTTCTTTGCGGGAACAAGGTTGATGTGAAAAACAGGCAGGTGAAGGCAAAACAAGTTACCTTCCACCGCAAAAAGAACTTGCAATACTATGAGATTTCTGCAAAGAGCAATTACAATTTTGAGAAGCCTTTTCTGTATCTTGCAAGAAAGCTTGCCGGGTAAGTACCATTTGCTTCCTACAATGGCCTTTTTTTTCGTTTTTGTGTTTTATTTCGTTGGCTGATAGTAATGTTTGGAAATTACTTTCTGCTGTAGGGATCCTAACTTGCATTTTGTTGAGTCTCCTGCCCTTGCTCCTCCAGAAGTTCAAATCGATTTGGCACTGCAGCAACAGTAAGTATTTTTTTGCTTCGTTAGAACTGTTGACAAATGCATGTCTAAGCTGTCGAAACCAGTTCAAATTGCAAATCCCAGAACTGGGTTTACAGCATGTTGAAAGCTTCATTTCCCACCAATGAAAGCACATAGCGTTGGACATAAATCTTTTTAATTCCTCTACTGGCTTGTAATGTACTTGCGGTGGTTAATTTTAACAGGCACGAGGCCGAGCTTGCTCAGGCTGCTAGTCAACCTTTGCCAGATGATGATGATGATACATTCGAGTAAAATGTTTTGAGGGTGCATTGTGATTCGCTTGATCCAAAAAGCTTGTTTGGTTTTGAGGATGTGATTCGACATCGTTGGAGGTGTGCGAAACTATAATCGTTGAGTGTTACTGGGTTATATATTGTATCGAGTTTTATATCTGATAATTTTGTTCGGGGGGAGTTGAGTTTTTAATTCTTTCGGTTCAAAATGGGTAGCATGTTTCTATTTCTTCTTCTGCTGCTGCAGCTGCTGCTTATTCTTCTCTGGTTGGTTGGTATTATGAGAAAATCAAAGCCATTGTCTCAACATAGTTTATGTCTGGAACTATTATTATGTCTTTTTAGTACAGAAGTTGGATAATGCCCCTACTTCACTTGCACATATCATCATGCACTAGGATCGGATAGCTTTCCCTCACCTCTCCTCCACTACCTGTGGTTTCTGTTTCATACACCACCCATTTCTTAAATAGGTTTTTGGTCATTATACATAATTTACATGAATATCATATGTATAATAATTCGTATTAACCAGGAACAAATAAATAATAACGAAACCAACATTTAAATAATCTACGGGCTACTGTAATCTAATCATTATAAATCTAACATTATTGGATATCCAATTTTGCGAATCTCTCAACTACTAGAGGTTAAATATAAACTTAGTGTACGTTAAGGTGAAATTTTATTATCTTTTTAAATAAATTATTATTATTATTATATACAAATAATATTTGAAAATATTAAAAAGGTCGAGGGTTTCTAAAAAACAATGGATTCTTAAAGAAAATTAACAAATATTTTTGAATAAAATTTTACAAATTTAATTTGAAAATAAAATTATTAATTTTACAAACATTTAAAAATCATTTCATATTATTATAATAATTCCAAAATGAAATCCACTTGACCAGACAGCCGTGGCAGAAGCAGCCAGCTGGACATGAAAGCCAAGCCCACTGATTAATCTGGCCTCACCCAAGTTTTACCTGTTCAATGTCCATCATCTACCTGACAAGAGGACATATGAGTCATTTCAAAAAGTCGATGGTCCATATCTGGAATTTACCCGATCATCACCTACAAAATTACCCTCCCTATATGCATTTGCCATTTCTCTTCTTTTCTTTCTCTGGCTCTGCGTCTCCTACTGGTAAACCCTAATGTCCTCTTTATCTTCCCTTATTGTACCTTTTACATACATTTTTTTTCCATGTTTATCCTTAATTGCTTCTCTGATCCGAAATACACAATCAGTTTCGATTTTGTGATGGTTTGTTCCTTTTTTTTTTCTTTTTGCTTCTCCCTAATTTCTTTTGATTTTTCATTATTTGTATTAATAGAAGCCGTTAATGTTCGATCTGGTTGTTTAACTTAATGTTTCAATTTGATTTTGTTTATCTTTCAGTTTTTTACAGGAATCTAGCTAGGGTTTAAAGTTTTTAGTTTATTTTGTTACTGGTTTCGAGCTTGTGTTATCATTGTTCTTCTTCTTTTTTTTTTTGGAAAAAAAGAGAAAAATCTAACCCGATCTTTTGTGTCATAGAAATGAAAGGAAAAGAAACGTAATATCATTTCTTCAATATAATTTTTTTTTTAAAAACAGTTGAATTGTATCGGAGTCCTCAACTTACAGTCGAATTGGGGAAAGCTTAGTTGAGTTTAGCCTCATTATTTTTGGCTGACTATTCAGTGACTTTGATGTTTCGCGTTTCTAGCTGCATATAAAAGTTGGTTTTGGTGGCGAAGTAGCTGAGTTGCTGATCGGATCTTTTAATGGTATGCTATCTTGAGAGTTGACAATGGGAAAAGAAATAGGAAAAAGGAAAAACCCATTGGTTTACATGGATGTGTCTATTGATGGTGACCCTTTTGAAAGGATGGTTTTTGAGGTAATATTCTTTTTACCAAACCAGAATATCTAATGAAATATAAGGATATTTTGCGGGTTTGTTCTGATCTCTTTGCAATCTTATATCAAGAGTGCACTTTAGTTGATTTGCTTTGATTTCCAATTCTGCAGCTTTTCGCTGATATTGCTCCAAAGACTGCAGAGAATTTCCGTGCACTTTGTACAGGTAATAATACCTGTGTTGGTTTATAATGACGTTATTCCTTAAATAGTAATAAATCTAAATTATTTAACTGATACTGTGATCAAATTGTTTTTAGCTTTTGTTTATGTGAAACTATCAATCCAAGTATTTGATTTGTACACAATTGTTGAGTTGTGTATTGTTTTTTGGACATGTGTCGTTGATTAACTTCTATTTTTTACTCTCATCTTTAGGGGAGAAGGGAGTTGGTCCTAGAACCGGAAGGCCTTTGCATTACAAAGGGTCCTTTTTTCATCGCATCATTAAAGGTTCCATGGCTCAGGTTTGTTGTTTCATATTTTATGCCAAGTTTTAAATGTTTCTTATGCAGGATGGTTTCAAGTTTCTTCCAATGCTTAGTTTTCTTGTTGAAAATGGCTTAGAAGTGGGTCTTTCTTTTAGTTGGTTGTCCTTGTTTATGCTGTAGGATGCTGGGGCGCTGGCCACAAATGCTTTACTTGTGATGTAGTTTTAAGGTTGTTCTTATAGAGTTGTCTATCCTAAATATTTATCATGTTTTATAGCATCCTGCTGAGCTTTCATATTCATTATATTTATGTTTTTGCTTATCAGTGTACTAACAGCTTGGAATTATCTTGCAGGCTGGTGATTTTGTTAACCGGGATGGTATGTATTCCTTGTCAAACATATGGTGCTTGAATTTTTGAGTATGACGCTTATGTTTCTTTGAATTTTTATAACCATTTAGTAATTTATGGAACCTGCATCTTTTCTTTGAAGTATTGTTTAAAACTTCACATCTTTAGTTTATTACCATTTTGTTAGAGTGTTTTTTTTTTTTTTTTGAAATAAGTGAATATGAGCCATTGCTGTGTTTGGTTCACAGAATTGAATGGGAATGCGTACACATTATAATATGTTTTCAATGTTCCTTTCTGTTCTATGGTGGATTAAAGAATTCCAAGTTATAGTACTAGAGATTCATTCCATTCTATATTTTAAACCTGTAGCTGATGCAATGAATTGCCTCAGGAACAACTGCGATGTAATTTTTTTATATTCGTAAGTCTTCCTCTAAATGTCATCTTGTTTTGATTTATTCATTAAGCAGGGACTGGTGGTGAGAGCATATATGGGGAAAAGTTTCCTGGTGAGAATGTTTAAATCATCTTGTTTACCAACATCGAATTGTTAAAGTTATTTTTATAGGTTGGCTTAGAAAAGGTCCTTAGGAGCTACATTAGTAATTTACATATATTGGTGTAACTGAAATTTCATTCTTTAATGTTTCTTGTTTCTTTGTTTTTATTCTATTGGAATGCGTTAACTTATATTTTCCTATACTTCGCAAATAATCTTTTTGGAAAATTGTAGTACTTGCTGGTTTCTTATACTGGCGGATGCATTTGAAAAAATTGGAATTATACCTTGTTTTTCTGGTTCACAAGGAGATTTCTTCCCGTAATGGTAACCAAGTGACAAGGAACTATTGTTGCTCTGTTTCAGATGAAGCTCCAAGGCTTAAGCATGATGGTTCTAAACTTCTATCAATGTCGATTGCTGATCGTGACTCTTTAGGTTCCCAATTTATCATTACATTTAGTGCTAATCATCATCTTGACAGGTTGGTAGCTGAATTTCTGAAATAACTACTCTAAATTTTCATGTTTTAAATTCATCATATTTAGCCATAAATGACTGTCTTGTGCTTTCTGTCATTCATATTTGTTTCTGTGGTATCATATGATAGGAAGTATGTGGTCTTTGGGAAGCTTGTGCGAGGTAGTGAAGTACTGAAGAAAATTGAAAGTGCAGGGAATGATGAAGGCCGGCCTTTGGTAACAGTGAAAATAGTAAATTGTGGGGAGGTTAAAGAAGGTAAAATTCCTGGATTCGGTTGAGTCTTTTGCCTCGTCTGCGTTTTAATTCATTTTATACAACTGTTTCTGTAGAATAGTGTCTTGTTCCTCTCTTTATATTTACCTTGAATTTAATGTTTGAATGCTGTTTTTATGGTGTAGATAAAAAGAAGGGACATAAACGGATATTGGGAAAGGATACTGTACCTGGCTCAAACAGTCATGAGGCACAGAAGAAGGGGAAGACCAAGAAATCTTCAAGGAACAGAAAGAAGAGAAGAAGATACTATTCATCTGAGTCTGAGAGTTCATCTGATTCGGAGACAGATTCATCTGAATCTGACAGTGATTCTGACTCATATACGTCATCTTCATCTGATATTAGTTCATCAAGTGAAGACAAGCGGAAGAAGAGGAAGAGATCTTCCCAGAGAGACAAGTACAGACGGTCAAAAAGAAAAGATAAACGCCATGATAAAAAACGAAAAAGACGTGATAAACGATCTAAGCATAGATCAAGAAGGTAGCTGTAACTGTCTTGCTTTGTTAGAGTTATTCTGTTCCTCAGTTTAAATGCTGCACACATGCACAAAGAAAACAAAAATTATTCCAGAAATGAAAAGTGTCTGCTTTCGATAACGTGAAAATATGTTTTTATGCATATAATTCATAACTTTTAATGTTGTCCTGAACCTTGCCTATGGTTTGGGGGCACTATTTAGTAATTATTCTTTTCACAGCATGTTTTTAGTTTGTCCTGCTGAGAATGTTATGATATAGCTTTTCACCTTATTTACGTATTGCATGCTATAAAAGCAAATGAGAATGTTAAAGGCTTATTTTTGCAATCTTTTCAAGTTTTGATCTTCAAGCGAACCTCTAGGCTGTGGGAAAAAGATTCCTTTTCTCTTGTTTCATTTCTCACTCACCTTCATAGTTTTTATTTTGTGCAATTTAATGTTCCAATAACGGTGTCAGTTTAGGTCCTTGTACGCAATAGTGTAACGCAGGTCTTTGTGCAATGTAGCTATCAAAAATATATCTGCAAATAATGAAGTGCTTTTTCCTTCATGATTTTGTGTATAGTCCTTGTCCAGGGAAATATCTATGACAAATTGCAAGATGTGATAATTAATTGCCCTACTGCTTTTAGTTTTGGGGCTTTTCTCCCTTCACCATTTATTCTATGTTCTTGCAGTTTTCTCGTATTAAGCATGTTGCATTATTAATGACCATCCTTTATTATTTCTATCAGGGGTTCGGAGAGTCTTAGCGATTCTGAAAGTGAAAGTGAAGGCAGCTCTGATGGTGATGAACTTGATGGCCATGCTAAAGATCAGAGGCGTAAAAACCCTTCCTTGAAAACTGGTACTTTCAGAAGTCATATAATCTTACATGTTTTCCCTCTACACTGGGCTTCTGCATTTCGAACGTTTCTTGCTGCTTTTTATGTTTGTGGATGATGCAAAATATTAAGCCTTCCATGATACTCAAAATCTCTTATTTCATTTATCCTACAATTAATGAAATTTAAGACCAAGGTTTTTGATAAAATTTTTTAAGAAAACCTTCAAAAGCCCCTTTCTGTAATTTATCACCATCACAAATGGGTTAAACTTTTCTTCACCCTCTTTCTTCTCTCAGTGGAGGCTTGTCTAACATATGATGACCAATTGCTTGCTAGGATAATCCTTTCCTTCTTCCTGAGTATTGTTCATAACTTCTATGTACCAAAGACTAATTGACCTTACACATTACATTAAACCAAGTAGCTTAGGATTGATGGCTTTTGTTGGTTCTGTATTTACATTTCCTCTTGAAACCATTTTGTTAGATGTTTTTATAACCTAGCTGTCTGGTAGTGTTCACAAGTTACATAATCTTGATTTTTTTTACTTTGTTTTCTGCAATGTTCAGCAGCCAGGGGGCGGTCTCCTATGGTTTTGGAGGAAGAAACTTCTTCGACTCCCCATAAACCAAGAGATGAACCTAATATGTTCGACAAGGAGGGTGAATCACCAAAGGAAAATGGAGGGTGGCGGAGCAATGGCATTCAGGCAGATGCTGCATCTAACAGAAGTGGAGAAAGACGACCTGATGTTGTAGATGATCATCCAAGCAAATCTAGGTCTACTTTCCACTCTTCTCACACCTCAGTTATTCCTTTATGCTTACCGATCATCCAGATCCGGTATTTTATTGAAAGTTGATGAGCAGGAGCCGAAGCATGAGTCCCAGGAGGACCATGAGTAAGAGTGTGAGTATTAGTCCGAGAAGGAGTCTGAGCAAGAGCCCAAGTGTTGGTCCAAAAAGAAGTATAAGCAGAAGTTGCAGTGGTAGCAGAAGCCCTCCACAAGTCTCTCGGGGAAGTTTCAGCAGAAGTCCTGCTGGAAAAGCAAGCAACAGGAGTCCAGCTAGGAACATCAGCAGAAGTCCTATAAAGGGTAGAAATGCTAGAGACATTAGCAAGAGCCCTGTTAGATCTCAATCCCAAAGAGCTACAAGCAGGAGTCCTGTGAGATTCCGTTTCCAAAGGACCACTGGCAGGAGCTTGGTACGATCCCCTCCTAAAAAAAGCAAGAGCAGGAGCCCACCTAGAGCATCATCACGGAAATCATTTAGCAGAAGTCCTGTCAAATCTACTCAGAGAGGACTTAGCAGAAGTCCTGTTAGTTCTTCTCAGAGAAGTCCTAGTAGAAGCCCTGTAAGATCTACTCGGAGAGAACTTAGCAGAAGCCCTGTGCGATCTTCTCGGAGAAGTCCTAGCAGAAGCCCTGTTCGATCTTATAGGAGACGACCTAGCAGAAGCCCTGTTAGATCTTATAGGAGACGACCTAGCAGGAGCCCTATTAGATCTTTCCGAAGAAGCGCTAGCAGAAGCCCAGTTAGATTTCGGAGAAGCCATAGCAGAAGTTCGGGCAGAGTTCCTGCAAGAAGAAGTGCCAGTAGAACTCCAGTTAGAACTTCAAGCAGAAATAAACGCCGTAGCTATTCAAGGAGCCCCAGTCCTGTGCGCAGAGCTAGATCTCCTGCTGGTAGAAGAAGTTTGTCAAGAAGTGTTTCCAATGATGGATCCCCGAAACGCATTAGAAGAGGCCGTGGTTTCAGTGACCGATACTCTTATGCTAGACGATATAGAACCCCTTCTCCAGGTCGTTCTCCTGTGAGATCATACCGGTAAGGCAGACAAGTCCATGACTTATTTCTTGGAGCAATGTTCTTGAATTCATGTGCCACATTGTATTTGCAACTCATTTTCTCATTGCCGACATTTTGAACTTCTGTTTATAGATATTCAAGTTACAGGAGGTTTTCTCCGAGGCGTTACAGAAGTCCACCAAGAGGAAGAACCCCTCCCAGGTTATTTTATTGCCTTGTTTTTATATATTCGTGCATGAAATATTCGATATTCAGAGAGTTCTAGAGCAACGATTAATCTAATCCTTTGTTACTATGCAGATATAGGAGCAGGAGAAGCAGAACAAGAAGCCCATCTGTATCACCAAGTCCTCGCTGCCGAACTCGTGGCCGCACTCCCAGTCGCAGCCCGGTTCGCAGCCGTTCTCCGGTTGATTCACCTAGGTCTCGCCCACGACCAAGTTCTCCTTCTCGAAGCCGGAGTCCATCCGTTTCAAAGTCTTCACTAGACTCCCAATCCCCGAAACGAATTAGCAGAGACAGATCAAAGTCATCTTCAGGAAGTCCCGGTTCAAGGAGGGGTTTGGTATCGTATGATGATGGTTCGCCCTGAAATCTGCCAGAGGCGGAAAAGAGAGATGTAGTAGACTGTCGTTCATCTGCATATGTAAGATCAATTGTTACCGACGTTCATATCCTCAGATGTTCCGACTACCAATGTGGGTTCCGATTTCCAATGTGGATTCTGATTTATGGCTTTCTGAACTATTTTCTATCCTAAAAAACTAGATGCCGGCTGTAGTTGCTTTTGTTATTAATAGTATGGCTTAGGGGTTAAATTTTTGGTGCCTTAATGAAGATGGTTTTTTTTCCAATTTTTAATTGTTTCAAATTATAACTTGGTTAATATGTTATATATTCTTATTATATCGTTGAAAATTCAAGAGATCGACTAATAATAAATTAAAATCTTGTTTTTTTTCATAGTTAAAAATAATTATATATAAAAGTAAGTAAAATAATTTTACTATTTCTTAAATTAAATGCATTTTAATAATTTGAAACAGGACTTACTACATCAAATAATTTGCTTCAATATCCTATTTTAAAGTATTTTTTAATGAATAATAATGATATAATATTCTTTTATTATTATTTAAAACCTGTTTTCAATTAATATATAGTTAAAAATTTATCAAATGAGTTATGGGTTATGAGCTCAAGAACAATGTGCTTTATTCAATATATTTCCTTTTCTGTAACAATAAAACTGATCCTGTGATAAGATTTCAATAATGAGATTGAATTGTAAGAAATCCATTCTTTCTTAATCATTACTATATATATTATTAACCATTCAATTTAAATCAAGTAATTAAAATTAATCAAACATGATATATATATCATATGTAACAAACAGATGAAATGAAGTGAATAGAATCCTGCCATATGATTATTATTCTCAAGGCTGCCTCTCTACCATTCCTGACTAGATGGATGAAGCCTATAATTGGCTTGCTACAAGATTAGAGCCGGAGGGACCATATGATCATGATCAAGCACATGATCATGTAAAGATTTAAAAAGAAAAGGTAACATGATCGAAAATACCATATAAACTAATAGGATTAAAAGCCAGGATCACTCAGAAATGTAGATCAGAAGTATATAGATGTGGAGGTGTTAATGCAAGATTCTATTTCATTATTTGTAGTTGATGGCAGGTTCCTAATATACTCTTTGTTATATAGTACTACTTCTTTGTCCTAAGATAATAACTTCGCAGTTGTTTCTAGGGGTTATTTATGAACTATTCACGATTAGTTTAAAAAATGATCTAGTGATCCAATATTAATAGAGTCAAATGTTCCGAGCTACTTGCAAGCTCAATCAAGCTTGCTTATAAATGTGAAAAGAAAACTGCAAAACATATGCAACCTTACCACTAAACAACAATTATTTATGTGTACTTCTTAAGAAACTAGATTCAAACTCAAACTTTGGTAATTCGATCTTTTTAAAACTCAATCTAAGTTAAGTTTGAGATCATCAATATATATTTATGTACGGATTTCAGAATCTTCAAAACTAGACTCAACTTGGTTTGATTATACCCTATTTCACATGTATTAAGAATGTAATTTAGCTGACATTAAAAGGAGAATCAAAGCCAAAAATAAAAGATTCATTTATACATGTTTGGTTGGTAATGTTATAAAACAAATGAGACTATAATAACAAATTTACCCGCTAGTGATACTTCTAAAAAAGGAAAATAACCTGTATTTTGAGACACAGTGGAAAGTGAAACCAAACCTATTATTTTTAGTCAGATAGAGCATTTCTTCGGGAAATTTGGTTTGGGAGGTTGGTGAAAATGGAGAATGCTGATGTTTAGGGAAGATTGTAATCAATTCCAGGAAAATAATTGGGATCAGGGATGATACCTGAGATTGATAATATGTTCCGACGCATAGTGAAAGCTTCATAGGATGGTGAGTTGCTTTAGTTTCCTCTTTGGGATTGACTTGTCTTTGTCAGGAATTTATGTAAATGCTTTCTGGGTGAAGGGTCTCCATGATCCTGTTCCCAAACAAACTAAAATATATAAAATATGACGCGGTAGAAAAGCAATCCCATGATAAAGAGGAAGGTTAAATTAAGAATTTACTTTCTAAGATTCTAATCTGGTCAATTCAGAATTTTACTAAAACTTGAACCGAAAAATAAGAGAGAGAGCGATAGGGAGAGAGAGAGATGAAACTCATTCAACTAGCATTGGTGGAACTAACAACATATTTTTGGGGAAAAAACTGATTCGTTGCCAATATAACGAACCTCTAATAAAACAAAAAAAGGGAACTAAAAAGAGGCAAAACTGAAGAACAAAATAGAGGCTATCTAATAATGATCTACTTCGGCAAAAACTCCCGTGCCATAATCCCTCAAAACTCGGCCATTCAACTACCTACCTGCCAAGGCGGATCGTCTGAGACCCTTGTGCCAATAAGGTAAGGTTCCATGGCGAATCGTCTGCAACCATTGTGCTAATAAGGTAAACTCCATTCCGAGCACCATTTGCGACGTGATGAGCATGATCAAGCAAGAGTTTGCTGATAATCATCTCATGTGTCTGGCTGCTGTTTGTCTTCTTCCCTGATGCCATCTTCAGATTTACTACAAGGGGTAAGAGGAGGGAATGAAGGCACGGATTTCAGTATAAATTTGCGACCACTTTTCAAGCCTCCTGAAGAAGCTGACCAACAGTCGTGGAAATGGTTGTGCGGAGGAGAAACTCGCTTTTTGTTCGGGGAAGTAGCTTTCACAGATGCAGCAGGAGTAGAAGCTTCCTTTAATATTTTAGGAGTGTCATCTTCTAAAATATCACAAGGCCTGCTATCAGAATCATGCCCTTCTATTTTTCTCTCACCTAACCGAGTTATTGGTGTAGCCGGCGATGTCTGCCAACGAAGTGAATGGCCAGATGAAACACTTCCACTGTACAACTTGAAACGTGAACCGCTTGTCCAATCTTTCATTTCAGAGGAAGCTAACATTTCAGAGGAAGCTAAAACAGGTATGGTGACCGAGTCTAATGGAGTAAGATCAGAGACATCAGGTAGTATGTTGTATCTCGGAGCGAATTGACCCATCATTTCAGAACAGTGATTGAAGGAACCCAAATCCCCAACTGCTTTACTTTTTCCAATTTCTTTACTTTCCGAAATCATCTCATTGTTTAGCGAATCTGTAGGAGAGTTTGCATATGATGACAGGACATGTCTAGCAGAACCAAGTTGGGAGTTTGGTCGCCCCTTTCCATGGCTACACAAATGAAAGGAAATAGAACCAATAAGAAACTGCAGAAATTGAGGAAACAAAACCATCTATCATATCATATGAAGACAAATCAGCAAAAGCGTACTCCGAATGCTGGAATATTGGAGTGGATGGAGTAAAATTGTGCATCTCATACGACTCATTATGCAAAAAATAATTATCGGTTGCCACCATTGGCAGCTTATCATTAAGTCTGCGTTCCAATCTTCCTTTGGCGACTCTATCGATTACTATGCCCTCAATCATACCATAATCTGGAAAAATAAAAAAAGATATAAAAAAAACATAGAAAAATGTAATTCAATAAACGCAGGTGAAGAATGCTTTTTTGAAATGACAACTTCAGGGAACTAAACTTGAATAACCAGCTAAAAATAGAAGGCATCATTTTGAACCCTAGGACTCCTAAATTTGTGTGCTGAAAGAGCATCTCCTGATGGCTTAAAGAGAGACAAAAACTCTTGTTATTACTAACCTTCTTTCCTGCCATAAACGTTTTTGCACCCCTCACATCGGCATTCACTAGAGCATCCGACATTGGCCTTTAACACAACAGAAACAAAAGGTCAGTTAGGAAAACATGAAATGTAAGATATAACAGATACAAATGATGATCTCTGAATTAACATGAAGCTAAACCTGATAGCATTCACAATATTTTTTCAGACACATTGACTTTTTGCAATTGCAACCTCTCTTGTGCCTTGATAAAGATGGCATTGACCTGCTTCCATCTTCCTATGAAATTATATAGCATCGTAAATAACCAACCGCAAACTAGATTACAAAAGAATAACATATGGAGGGTAGAATACTTTGGTAGCTGCAGAATAATCAGAAACATTCTGCACAATCTTGGGTGCAAAAGCAAGTGGATTACGGGATTCTATTTGCTGCCGTGTTTCCAGCACTGTGTCTTCATATTCAGGTCTGTTTAAGCAGCCTTGGCAAGCACAAGATTCAGCACAATAGATACCAGCAGCAAAACAATCACAGTACCTGGTCAAGGAGGTTAATAAATGTGTAGGACATAATAAATCAATGTAAATTACAGATCTTGACTATCAAAAACTGGAATGCACTCACAGTTTCAGGCATTTAGTCTTCTTACAGTTGCAACGTTTGCAGCCATCACCATCATTGCTTGATGATTTCTTCCTAAAAGAAAGCAAATCTTAGTTGATAATGGTCATGCAACTATACAGGAAAACAACATACATCAAGTAAACTTGCCGTTTCTTTCTGGTTGGGCTTAATTGGCTCAACTCCTCAAAATTGCCAATGTGATCTGAGTTAAAAGTTCTTTCGGTTAGAGGATTTACAAGATGCTCAAATGGCTGCGAAATGTTTAGTTTGCAATATGCAATGAGTCAAACGAAGCAGCACCTGAAGTTAGGGAAACATGACTTTGAAGCATCCTGTCTTCAGGATCCTGATGGCAGCTTGTTACATTTATGCTTACCATGGTGGTACTGCAACGCATTGGCACAGCATCAATAATGCTATTTAGATGCAAGCCAATACCTGACGGCTTGGAAACAAACACAGGGGACTTTCCGCTAAAGCAAGGAGGAACTTTAATCATTTGCTTGTCAGGATATGCATTTAACTTCACATCAGATGAATCCTGGTTCTTTAGGTCCATTGCGGAAACAGGTGATCTTGATCCACTGGCGTTATTTTCTTGATCTGCAGAATGGATGCTGTTTAAAGCTGTTTTCTGCCTAGCTTCTTCAAATTGAAGACAGCGCCTGCTCATGCCACGCTGGAGTTGATTGGCCTGCATTTTTTGTCCTAATTATTATATTGAAAAAATCGTGATTGCATAACAAACCAAAAAACAATGCACTTCTTTGCGTTGTCCCAATTATTCCATTTAATAGCACTTTATTTTTGTTTACTTTTCCTTGCTGAATGTTCAATGGCTTTCAAGCATACATATGATAACCTTAAGTAGATCATTGATGCCCACAAGAGAAGAATGAAACTCAGATTAATGAGTCATAAAGTGCATATGTGTCTAACTTGAAGAAAACAAACATGGAAGAGTAATATTTAGAAAACATCCTCCCATCAAAAGGGTTCTTCCGATCAATAAAAGCACAACAGAAATGCGAAATAACATCATTCACTTTAAGAAAATCAATTGCATTTCTCAACAAATAATAACTGGAAGATTCAAAGTAAAGATCTTGAACAAGTTGTAAAAGTAGTTTATCACCAACTTTGGAACATAGATTCAAGATAGAGTAGTTTCACCTCCGGATCTTGCCTTACTAAGCTCTGAATGGCTCCATGTGTGGAGGAAGCAGCCCTTTCACTATAATCTTCATGCATTTGAATAATCTGCAAGCGTTTTAGGAATGAATTACGCATTTCAAATGCCTTCTGCACTGAAGCTAAGAAATACAGCATGCTCATTCCAAAAAAAAAAAAAAAGAATCGATATTACATTAGGGCCCAAGCCACCACATTGCTTTTTATCATGAACGTGGTCTACAGACAAGTCTGATGTAAGTTTTTGGCATTCATTAGGTGCCTCTTTGCTATCACGCATTTCTTCCTGACCTTGACTTAGTTTAATTTCAACTGTGGACTGTGCTTGAGCAAACCCTTCAGCTTGTTCCAGAAAGGCCTACGATATCATCATTTTCACTGTCAATTGATAGTTGAAAAATCAATACTAACTTCTTTCAAGAAACCTGTTAATGAACTAAGGAAGCCAATCACACATCAGATTGCTTCACCTTTGGGTTCTCAGTATTTACAGAATATGCACGGTCAACATCAACAAGATCACTTATGTATTCATCAACACAAACCAAAGAACTGCCAGGTTTGTCCTTATCGTTGTTCTTCTGAACATCAGTAATCAACCTGCTAGAAGAAGGAAATGATTCCTCCGCATTATTTGAACGGTCAACTGATTTATCGTCCCCGTTGTCATTTTCAGACATTTTAGCACTGGCAATCTGACAGGGCTGCGAACTAATAACAATAACCAAAGGAGTTACAACAAACAATCCATTTAGTTGACAAGGAAGAAGAAAACCAATATCCTTCAAGTGAAATGAAAAAACAGAGAGAAAGAGAAGGCCAAACCTCTGCAAGAAATTAGTTCCGCGTTCTGGTAGAGTACGCGGCGAAGTGAATACAGCCGGTGGAGATCTGAGTGCTGAAAATCCTTGTGCTCCATGTGCAACTTTGACAGACTTTATTGGAGATAAATTGTTAACGTAGTTAAGAAACTGAGATTCCTGAAATCAAAGCAACATATATATACATAATAAAGTCACACTAGAAAATCAGTTCAAAAACTTATCGCATTATCAGCAAAAACTAAGCAATGAGAAAATTCTCAAAACCCTAACCACCACCACAACCAACAGCAAACAAAAAAAGATACAAAACTGCTCCGAACTCAACCATAACATAAGCTTACATCTACAACACAATGAAATCCTAAAAAAAATTAAAAAGAAGGAAAAAAATCAACAAGCAGTAGAGGTGGAAGCAGCATTTCAAGTGTAGAATTTAACAAAAAAAAATCAAGCATTAAAAAATTGTGATTACTTCAACAGGAGGACAATCGGATAAAACGACGTTGGCGGCAGAGGAGACAGCGGTTTCAGGTGAATCCATGAACAGAAACCCTAACTGTAGTTGATATTATAGCACTAAAGGCCACTCTCTGCATCTTTTGACCTTGCTCCCTCTTCAATAAGCAAGCAAAGTGTAATTTCGATTCCTTTTTTCGTATTTAAAAAAAGTATTTGTAGATATCATAGAAACAAACCGGTTTTTTTTTTTAAGAAAAAAAAGAAGAGAAAGAGATTACGGAAGAAAACGGCAGCCTACAAAAGCGGGATTTTAGAAAAACTGATTTTCGAGCGGGAATATCTCTTTCAAATAATGGGCTTATATGGACCGGGCTTTCTCGTAGTTTTGGCCCATTAATATTATACATTATGTAATAGATTTTTCAGAAATATTTATAAAAATAATAAATGATTTTAAATCCATTCAAAATAATAATAATTTTTTATAATAAATTTGTTTAATTAATTTGCATCCGATCTTCCTTAATTATAAATTAAATCTTTATTAAACCTTATTAAAATCAAAAATTTTAATACAAATTTTAAATTTCATAAATTTATATTATAGTAATAATTTTAAGATAATTGAAGATTTATTTGTTTAAAATTAGTTTAACATAATTAATTTGATTTAAAATGGAAGATAAAGAATTTTTAATTCGTAATGATAATAATTGTTTTTACATAGAAAATAAAATTTATAATTATTTGTTATTTTTTAAAAATATATATATAATATATATTTTTAGCTCCTTAAAGTGTGTTTTAATAAAAAGATATATTTTATTTATTTTTATTTTTAAATGCATAATCTTAAATGATAAGTAGAGAATAACTAATAAATATTTTTGAATATTGAGATCACTAGAAGATTATACAAAAAAGAAAATATCAATTTTAAATTAAAATAAATAAAGCTATTTTTGTTTTAATAATTTCTTTAATCAAATATTTGTGATAAGATTATGAACAAACACATGATAATTAACTTATTTAAAAGTTCAAATAGACAATCATTTAATGAGATATGGATGGTTGTTTTTTAATTATAAAATATTAAAAAAATATTAATGATATAATTCACATTTTCAATATTTATTTTATTATTAATTCTTAAGAGTTTGAAAAAAAAACATATATTTTCACATTTAATAATATTTTAATAAATATATTATTTTATTAATTATTCTCTTTATTCTAAATTAGTAAACATATTTTAATTATGGAAAATGAAGTTTTATTTTATTAATAATTAGTTATTTTAATTTATAAAATAATGAGTTTTAGTATTTATCATAGTTTTAATACAAATTTTAAAAATGTTTAATGCATATTGAATGTTGATTTAACAAGAAAATTTTGTATTTTAATTAAAAAAAAATATTACTTTTATAAATACTTAAACAATTATCTTGAGATGATTACAAAATAAAAATAAAAATAAATAGTTATTAATTGTTCATAATTATTATTAGCAAATAATTAGCCATAATGATTATCAGTTATTAATTATTATAAATAATTAAATTGAAATCATTTTCAATTTTTCTCATTTAATGTCAATATCAATGCCAATGATGATTTACTATATTAAAGATAAAAGTCATGTCATTTAGCTATCAATTAAGCTTGAATATATCTAAATTATATCCTTCTATATTAATTAAATCATTTAATATAATATTAGTCTTAAATATATAATATCAATTGCTTTTAATAGGCATGCAAAGAACTAAATTTAAAAGAAATGCATATATTTAATTATCTAATAATGAAATTTTAATTATTAATAAATTCATTTTTTAATACGAGTATTTTTTTGAATTTATTAAGAGATATAATAATATATAATTATTTTAAAACTTTTAATAAAATATCAAAATTTTATCATTTTAAAATGTTATGTGATGTTTGGTTTATAAAGACAAATGGATGGGGCCAAATTGCATATGTGGAGTAGTTGTAATTCCCACATCATCCTTCAAGACATACACACCCAACCAATACCCATGATCACTTTTGAGCCAATGATAAAAGCAAAATGTCAAACAAAATGATGTTTTAAATATTACCCAATTCATTGTTGTCTCTCCTTATATGGAGAATAATAGAGAGCGGATGATGATGAGAGTGCCCAACACATTTCCATCCCTCCCATGTTTCCTTTCACTTTGTGCATGTCATTCTTTCGTTTCTTCATTCTCTTCATTCAACTATAACCCTTCCAATACCAGCCATACTTGGAATTGTTCATTCATAGCTGGAGATGTTCGGAATCAATGGTTCATTATCTAATGGCTTCTTTGTTCACATACTATGATCCAGAGTTATCAGATGAGATGAATTACTCATGATAACTGATTGTAGGTTTTTCTTGATCTTTCTACCAGGCAAAGCACGACCGGCAAAATGGGCGATTCAGGAAATAATCCTGCAGGAATGAAAATGGAAACAGAAAAGACTTGTCTAGATGAACTTGATGAATTCGTAAATGAAATTTCCGAAACCCTGGAGCATTTAGAGCCGCCATTATCGTCAAACTGTTGTATTTACAGGGTTCCTCCAAGGCTTCGCAAAGTAAACGAAGAAGCCTACACTCCTCAGGTTATATCCATCGGTCCGTTTCACCATGGCGATGAAAGATTACGGATCATGGAGAAACACAAACTCAGATATCTCAGAAAATTCCTGGAACGAACTAAAACAAGCTTGACAAGGTTCCTTCAGGCCATCAAGCACAAGGAATCTGTGATTCGTAGTTGTTATTCTGAAACCATTCAGCTTGGTAGCAACGCTTTTGTCAAGATGATTCTGATTGATTCCAGCTTTATCATTGAATATTTCCTGAGAAAATATTTCCCAGATTTGCAAGATGATCATGATCGAGCAGAATGTAAACCATGGCTGCAGCTTGACATAAAGAATGACCTGATTTTACTTGAGAATCAGATTCCCTACTTCGTTATCAAGCATCTCTATGATCTGGCATTTTCCTGGTCCCAGAATAAGCATCCGACGTTTATTGAGCTTTCCTTTCACTACTTCAAGTCTTTCAACAATCAGGGGAATATCCCACAAGAAGGTTCAAAACATTTCACTGATATGGTCAGGAATTTCCTGTTACCTTGTCATGAATGTTCAAAACACACAGATGGTGACAAGATCCTGCAAATTCACAGTGCTACAGACTTACAAGGGGCAGGAGTTAAATTCAAGCTTAGTTCAAGCAAATGCATTCTTTGCCTCCAGTTTACAAATCAGGTCCTGGAAATTCCGCGATTTTGTGTTCATAACAGAACTGAATCGATTCTCCGAAACTTGATGGCATTGGAGCAATGTCTATATCCATGTCATACATACATATGTGATTACATTTTCCTGATGGATTGCCTGATAAATACTGAAAATGACGTCAATTTACTCATCGACAAGAAAATAATTGTTAATGGACTTGGAAACAGCAGTGAGGTAGCAACCCTGGTGAACAATCTCAGCAAGCATATAACATCCTGTGAAGGTTGCTTTTATTACTCGAGGATTTCTGAAGAACTGAACGATTATTATGAAGTTCTATGGCATAGCTGGAATGCGAGTTTCATACGTGATTATTTTGGGAATCCATGGCTAACTGCTTCAACGATTGCCGCTGTTGTTCTTCTCTTACTCACTCTTGCTCAGACTGTACTCTCTGTTATTTCCTTGTACATGTAAAACCCACATCTGGCAAATTAAATTTGATGGTTATTATCTACTCGATTTGCTTGGAAAGTTCTTCCAGGTTAGAGAATTATGCGTCAGGATGAATGTCATCATTGCCCGGTGACCTAATCAGAACCTTCAGAAGTTAATCGTTCCAGGTTCCGAAAGGCCCATAAGTGCTCCTCTCACAGATAAAATAGCAAACTTATTCCAGATGTCCTGGAAATCGTTTAGCCATCCAGAAATCCCCGTCCAGGAAAAGCACACCTGCTCTTAGGCACAACCATCAGCATTGGAAATTGCATGCCTCTTGCTCAAGAATGAGATCACTTCTACCTGAGTCAGATTAATTTTATTCGAATCGAGTAGAACGTGTTCCAAGACAATTTCATATGCAACAACTCAAAAATTTTAAATCTTGTTGAAATGATTTTAGAAATCCTACTCTCTAAACCAACACAATCGTAACTTGAAAACGTGTTACAGTAGTTAATCTTACACCTGAGGAATCTTTATACGCAAATTATGAACGGAATTTTCAAGTAAAACCCAAAATTTTCTTTTAACTAGTTGATATTTATTGTTTCATGTCCTATTGATTCGAGTTTTGGTCATATCAATCATGAATCGAGTAGATGTCAGCAAGAATTATACACCAGCATCCTGTCAGAAATCCTGTAATGAAAGAGAATAAAACAAAAATTCTGAGCAGTGAAAGGAAGGATTGGAAAGTAAGAACAGGAAACAATGGCGACTGATATATGAATTTGCGATGCCTGAAAATGACTAACATCCATAACTAGCAGAAAAGAAGTACAAGAACTAATATCATTTTCCATTCCTTTTCCCCCACAAACAACTCATAATCTTCCCTTCCGTGCTTATTTCCAAAATCAAAAGTTTCTCTGCTGTGTCAGATTAAAGATTCAGTTCTTTTAACCTTGTCTTTCCCTTTCCTGCAACGATCTTCCATGCTCTTCATCATCGGCTTGTTGGGTTTTCTTTTGTGATTCCACAGCTTTTAAAGCTTGTAATTTGACATGATTGTAATAAGCAACACCCAAGAAAGCGAGTCCATAACCAAACAAGTTAACTGGAGTAACAGTATCTTTAATTACCGACCATGAAAAAGCGATCAGAAGCCAATCTTTAACCACACCAGCAACATTCATTGTCAAAGCTGAAGTTTTCCCCACAAGCAAAAACACAGCAAGATTCAATGCAAAAGCACAGACAGAATTGGTTGCGAAGACAATAAAATCAAAATGGAAACTTGAAGTTTCTAGCAAAACTGGGAATTCAACGAATATCCAAGGCACGAACAAGAAAACCAAGCAACAAGGAGCAACATAATAAAGAGAAGTGATTGGATTTAGCGTGATTCCTTTAGAAGTAAGCAAGATTTGAATCAAAACAAGTCTAGTAGCTTCAAAAGCAACAGCACCCAGTTGCAGAATAACCCCCCAAGAATCGAATCTAGCTTCCCCATAAGCAGCAATGGCCACGCCAAAAGAAATGGAAATCATATTAACCATTGTATAAGATTTAAAACTCTCTCTTTTAACAAACACCCCAATAGAATAAACAGCAACAGGCATCAAAGCTTTAAGCATTTGAATGAAAGAAACGGATAAGTAAATGTAAGCAGAATTTGAGAGCCAGAGACTAAGAGAATAGAGAGCGCCAATCGGAAGAACAGAAGAAATGTAAAGATCACGAGAAATGGTGACAGGTTCCACAAATTTGAAGAATCTGATAAGGAGAAAAGCTAAAGTAGCACAAAATGACATGTGAATCATTGTAAGTGAAATGGGAAATGGCCAATTATACATCAGTTTGTCAAGAATGTATTTGTTGTAAACAATTACAGTGAATGAAAGAAAGATCCAGATTGCTACGTAAGTGTATGAGAGTAGGATCTTTTTCAATACGCTGTTGCTTAACGATCCGCCCTTTCCCATTGTACCGGCGGCGGTGGCAACGGTGACGACGGTGGCTGTGGTGGTGAAGAGGGAAACAGAGGATTGAGACGTTGAGAGTGGACCGAAAGATTTGGGAAGGAAAGACTGGTTAAAGAGGAGAGGTGGCAGTATTTGAGTGGAGGTCGGGATTTCTTATTCTTGGTTTTTGGAATAATATGCAATTTAATCCTTCAATATATTACATTTTTCAAATTCTAACCTTTTCAATCCTTTTATTCTTTAGAATCATATCACATCCTAAATCTAAATCTAGTTAAAAAGAATAAATTGAAACAATATTTTTATAAATATGTGATTTTTTTAAATATATTAACTACATTATTATTATTATTATTATTCGATGATCTGAATATAAATGATTTTTTTAATATATATATATATATAGGATGATCTCAAACATGCATGCAATTATTAGTTTCTATAGCAACAAGGTAAATTGTGGAAATATTTAAAAATTTAAATAAAAAAACTAAAAGGCAATGATATTTTGCCATTTCAGGAGTGAATGAAAATGGATAAAGATAATGGATATAAGGAGATATAATTAAGAGTAGCTTGAAAAGAGATTAATTAATGAAATTACTATTTTGGGGTTGTCTAATTGGAAAGGTCACAAGTAATCATTATCAATGGTATTCTATTATTCATATGTTATAGCCAAAAGGGTTAAGAATTTTATTACTAAAAATGAGATTTTGTTCTCTAATCCAATCCATTGCACTTATTTATTTATTTATTTATTTTTTTAAAAAAAATTTGATAAATAAAATAAACCCCAAGGTTGAGTTTTTCCTATAAATATTTAAGGATTATTGAAGCATCAAATGTATTGATTTTTGTGATTTGAATGTAAACATTATTATTGGTTGAGAATCAAGTAAATGGGAGAAAATATATACAAAATGCAACAACACATATAAACCAAATGGTTAAGGGATATGCCTAAATCCAATTCAACAAGCAACTCCAACAGTGCTATCAAATTTTTTAATTATTAATTTTATATATTTAAATTATAAAATAAATTATTTATCAACTTAAAGTTATAATATAATGTTAAAAAGTAATGATTTTACAATAACTAAATAGGATAATTATAAAAATAATAAATTTAATAATAATATTGAGTGATTTTAAAATTATTTATAAAAATAATTATTTTTTTAATGAAAATAACTCGATAAACCTTCAAAATACTAATATTTTCAAAAGATAGCGGATTTGTACTAAAATGAGATTTAATAACTAAAATAATTCAAATTCATTTACACCCCCTTGGAACCAACAAACTCACGACTGTTTTTTCTTTAGTTTTCTATTTAAATTTTCCAACCAACCTATTATGGAGAAAAAATGTACTTGAACACTAAATCGTTTAGTTTAGCATCCATGATCTACCCAACTACAGGGTGCTCTTCGTTAATGGCCTTGTTTCAGGCCTATAAATTCATGACAAAGGAGGAAAAACAAACACTACAACTTCAAGAATATCTAGCCAGGAAATATTTCAATTGCAGTTAACACGCAACTCCATGTCCATGTGTGTAACCTGTAAACAGTATCTAGTTTACAATATGAAGCCAGAGAGACCCGTAATTCACAAGAAACTGGAGTCTGAGTGCGTTGCCTGCACGCAGGGCCATCAAGGCTTTGCCTGTCATGGATAAGTTGATCGACGAAAGGTGAAAAACATAAGCCCGAAAGATAAAGACCTGCATACACACACAACACGGTACAGGTTGAAGAACTGTATGCTGCAACGCTTTTAAGACATCGAGCACCAATGGCAGATTTTGCTTTGGAACTCCTTCATGTTCCCAAATGATACCCGATTCCTATGATGGCACTGCAAACATAACACAAAATTCAACTCAACCATCAGTAAAATCACCTAGTTAGTGATTTCATTCCACAAGCTTTAGCATTTCATCCTCCGAAAACATGAAGTACATATCTAAAAGCTTGTCTAAAGGAGCCCATATTCCTATAACTTGGATTTCACATGAATAAAAAAGAAAAAAAAAAAACCAACTTATTCAAAAACTATCAAGAATCCATGACGGCGTATAAAGATGAATATCTTGATTTGGGAAAAAAATTAGTTTAAACAGAATGTAATTGCAAGAAAAAGGTCCAGGCTTGAAAATAACTCACTATATGTAGACGTGTCAATCTGCTCAGGAAGCTCCTTTATATCCACCTCAAATCTTTCTTGAACCTGTAATCAACAAAAAAGTTAGAAATAAAAGCTAAAAGCCTGAAACCAAGCAATTAAAAATTTGACAAAAAAACATAGAAGCCTGACCTGATTTAAAACATCAGAGTCAGAAGCAGATGAAACAAAGGTAATTGCCAGCCCCTTAGTGCCAAACCGACCAGCTCGACCAACCTGTCATTGCATTAAGATCAAGAAACCGGTAAGACAATATATATATATATATATACCAATGCCAGCCAGTTTTACAAGACTTACTCTGTGTAGGTAAGTATCTGCGGAGTCCGGCATGTCATAGTTAATCACAATGTTCACCCGTTCAATATCAATTCCTCGACCAACCAAATCTGTGGCCACAAGAATTCTTTTGTGGCCCTCCTTGAATCCCTTGTAGCGCATCAATCTACAAACAGCCAAGCATTTAGTCTCATACATAAAAAACCTACCCCTTGGCAGCAAGATCTTGAGGACATAACATTTTAATCATTTTGTCAGGTCAGATCATTCTATTGCATGCCAATAAAACTGGGAAAACTACCAAAATTCCTTTCATTTTAGATCATGAAGAAGTCACTATTAAATTCACATCACCAGAATAAAAATACAACTTCTTCAACCAGGTAAATGTTCCTTTCCATTATGGATATCAGTAGTATGGCTGATCATTGTAGGTATAGATAGTTGAACCAGTCACAAAGTATCAAACCAAAAATTAAACAGAAGACAATTTCAGGTGTATTACAGCCAGAGATTCCATAAGCAAGTAAATCATCACCAATGAAATTCAACCTATCATCACCCCACTAATAACTGTTCCGAAAAAAAAAAAAAAGAAACAAGTTTGTAGTTTGAATAGGTTCAACACCAAGGAATTAAATAGCAGCCCTGTACAAACTTCATACAGATCACAAGTCAAGGAATTACTGAAACCAAGATAGACATGCTGAACATAATTTTAAACTACGTAAGATACATCTCAACTCCCATGAATAACAAGCTGGTGCAAAAACCAAATTCAAGAATTATTAAACACGAAAGAGTAAGGGAAAAAGTATATGACTATCATTTATTTCACAAGCTGAGGGATGAACCACACCCCCTAAAGCGTGAAAAGGGAATGGAAATGGAAAAGTTGAGAAGGCAGAGAACTCAAGAGTAAGAAGCAATGGAACAAAGTACACTCTAAGATAATAGACACAAAGAGGAAATGGAAAACCTTTCTTCTTGGGACATGCCAGAATGGATGCATATTGATGGAAAATTGCATTCAACAAGTAACTTGTTCAGCTCAGCTGCTCTGCTCACACTTTTGACAAAGATAACAACTTGATTGAAGTCCAGTGCATCAAGAAGATCATTCAACTTCCGGTTTTTCTCAAGCTCAGTCAATTTGATGTAGTGCTACCATTTCAATAAACAAAAGTAAGTACATGCCAGCAAAAGCATCAAAGAAGAGGAAAAAAGAACACCAGCATCAAGAAACAGACATATACCTGTACAAGACCATGGAGTGTCAACTTGGCTTCATCATCAACGTAAATTTCCATCGGCTGAAAGGAGCAAATGTTATAGTAAATCATATTAGCATCCTTCCTCAAACTAAAGCAATCCAGAAGGAAATGAATGATGGATTCACATCCTTTGAATCGAGATTCTGATCCACATGAATAGTCTCCTTGCAGATGCTTTTTTACAGCTGACAAGTGACATGCCACCTCACACAAACTCTTCCCTTGGTACACACCCAATCACCCAGCTCCAGAACCCAATGTTGAAAGAACTTCATGGAATAAAAGTTAAGAAAAAGGAATGCAGTACTTGCAATGTTGCTCCTTCCACACGCTCAACATGCAGCTACTTTATTGTTCCTCATCCAAGAAGAAGACAACTTTTGCTAAATTGATAGACTAGAGCTACTCATGACAAAAACCTGGATCCTAAGCATCTAAAAGACTTGCAGAAATCTGGAATTATTATAAAGAAAGACTACTAAATTGAAGAAGAACTGGCCATAGGACATTACATCTTGCATAAATTTCTTGCACACTGGACGGATTTCTTTGCTGAGTGTGGCAGAGAACATCATGACTTGCTTATCATGAGGAGTCATCTTGAAGATCTCCTGCACGTCTCTTCTCATGTCTGCAGGATGGAGAGGAACACCGATAAAAATACAAGAAAAAAAAATCATTGCATTGAAAATCCAAGAGAACTTTCAGAATATTTGAAAAAGGGCTGGCAGAACAGGTCCTTGAAAATACTTACCAAGTGATTCAAGCATCTTGTCACATTCATCAAGGATGAAATGCCTCACATTCTTCAAAGAGAGGTCCTTATCTCTCGCCAGTGCCAGTACTCTACCAGGCGTTCCAACAACAATATGAGGGCATTCATTTTTCAGTAACTCTTTGTGAGTCTTGATATTGACGCCGCCATAAAAGACAGCCACCTTGGTATCTGGTAAATAAGTGCTGAATCTCTCAAACTCGTGACAAATCTATAAAGTACAGTATACCAAGAGATTAGGGAAAATATCATACAATAAATTAACTAAAACAAGCAAAAGCTAAAAGTAATCTACAGATACATTTTGAGAATTACAAGATACCTGGTAAGCCAACTCCCTTGTATGACATAAAACTAGAGCAATAACTTGGCCTGCGGTTGGCTCAATTTGCTGTAGAGTTGACAAAACAAAAACAGCAGTCTTTCCCATCCCTGATTTAGCTTGGCAGATGACATCCATCCCCAAGATGGCTTGAGGTATGCATTCATGTTGCACTATTGAAGAACCAAAAAAAATTGTAGAACCCTTGTAAGTAATACATAACTTCGCTGATCCTTTAATTCAAAAGGTTTACAGAACCGGAATACTGCTCCAAAATCAAGAGGGAACTAGCGCAAATTTACCTGAAAAGTAAGAAAACAAAATGATCATATGTGTGAAAGAGGCAAATAAAATGAGTGAAGCAACATTACCAGATGCAATAAGAAAAGGATATTTAAGAAAATCAACAAAATAAAAATGAAACTTCATTCCGTATTAAAAATAAGACATCCTTTAACAATCGAAATACTATTGTAAATGCTAATGATCACAGGATTCAGATAAGACATCCTCCAAGAGAGGCCGATAATTATGTTTCAGAGTTGAGAGCCAAACTATGCTTTATGTTATAAAGCATAATATACCAAAAGAAAAAGAAGAAGAAGAAGAAGAAATAAAATGAAAGAATTTCTGCAACAGCACATAATTGGAAAGAAAAAACAGAGATCGTAATTTGCCTTCGGAAGGATGTTCAAATCCTGAATCGACAATAGCGCGAAGAAGCTCTGGCTTCAAAAGGAAGTCTCTAAATCCTGAACTGTGTATTCCAACATAGCCCCTATAGACACACACCAAAAACAAAGCAGAAAATCTTAATAAACAAGCTAAAATAATTCAAAACCATAACTATAAACTCCTTCAGATAACCATGCACTAAACTAAATGAATAAAGGAAATGATAACCAGGATATCTCATTACATGTTTAAAAACCCCAAGTAATTTATCATGACTACTTGACTAAGAAGGATATTATCCAATCAGTAAGAAAAACATTGAAGTAATTAATTTTCATTTTCAACATATTTGAGCATATTTATCTAAAGTTTTCAAATAAAGAAAAAGAAGAATGCTCACTTCTTGGTGGATTCGCCATTGACTTTAGCAGCAACAGAATCGGGGGCTTTTTCATCTTCTTCCTCATAATCGAGAAGCTCTTCCTCGTAAGCATCGTTGTCCCTTGTTTCACCCATGGTTTTTCTACATAATAAAATAGATCTGAGCTTAGTAATCTATTAGGGTTACTCAAATAGTAATATAGATAGACATATATCCTTCTAAAAAAAATTGAGCAAGGAACTTGTACGAACAAAAAACTAAAGTTTCGAAACGAATTAATTAGGGTTTTACAAAATTAAAGATAGGAGAATTGAGTAGGTTTTTATCAAAAATGAATTAAAGTAGGACATCGATTGAAAACAACGAAAACAAGATAGATATAATTTAAAAAGAGAATTTGAACGGGAAAAAAACTGATAGAAACTGCTTCTTAATAAAAGAAAAAAAAAACAAAAGATTTCATGATTAGGGTTTATAATAGTCGAAGTACAAGGAATTGAATAGCAAGAGAAGGTACCTGAAAGAGAAAGAGGCTGTAAAATTACGGTTTGAAAAAATTAGGGTTTTGAAGGCTGCAAAGCAAACTGGTTAGCTTAACAATCAAAAATTGAGGAAAAAGCTTCCCGAAATGGATGACGATCCCCTATAAATAGAAACAGCTCGCTGCTACAGTTTTCGAATGTCGTGTTTTATGACTTGTTTTTGAAAAATAGTATTTATTTTTTTTTCTTTATTAATAAATTATTATATATTAGAATTCAAAATATTTATGATAAAAAAAATGTTGCGCGCCAGATAGGGGTCGAACCTATGACCTTCTGCTTAGGAAACAGACGCTCTATCCACTGAGCTACAGGCGCTTCGTTGGTATCTATAAACTCGAAAAAACAACTTAAAAAAAAAAGATCTATTTGGTGTATATGGATGGTTAATAATATTATCATCTAACATCACAATAAAATATTAATATTTAAATCCTGCAAATTTCTTGTCTTTAAGATAAATATTAATTAGTTTCGATTCAAAATAATTTTAAAAATTTAAAAATGAAGTAAAATATTTAATCATGTAGAACTATCATACATATTTAATATTTAATATGGTTTATGTTTTAAAAAATTACTTATTAAATCTACTATAAGTTAATATAATATATAAATTTGTGTTATTTAATATAAACCATGTAAGCGAGACCATTACATGAAAGTTGGCATCATGAATATGGTTCTCCATGCAATAATGCTGCATTAAAATGATTTGCAACATGCAAATCATGCAGATAATATTGGAAATTTTCCACAGAAGATTGAGGTTCCAAAGGATTGATGATAAGCATTTGATATGGCTTTCAGTTCTGCCACTGTCGATCATTATAATAGTTTGTTGTTTCCACTATTTTCAGCTGGGAAAGACAGATATAAATCCTTGTAAAAATGGCTGGAAAGTTCATTATTTTTAGTCGAATTTCTAAACATAGTATCCTAAAAATGAACTGAATTTTGGTAAATTGTTCATCTACCATCAAAATTTGGTAAAATGGTGAACGAGAAGAAGATGATGATCAGCAGCATCTCCAATCGTAGCACCCATAAATCCCGGTAGTTGCAAAGTAGAAAACAGGTGTACCCAAAAAAGCAAAAGCAAAAAGCGATACCGATTTACTACAGAAGATAAACATGAACCTTCTTTGAAACCAGTACCCTTCTTTTATGGTGGGATTTTAGTTTACCCGTCAAGTGTTTCTAAAAGATTGAAGAGGAAAAGGAGAGAAAAGCAAAAGAAAGAAAAATACAGAGAGAAAAGCAAGAGCCTTTGATTGATTCAGGTTCAAGTTGTTTCAGGAAGGAGAAAGGAGGAGCAATAATCTGTCAATTTTAGCTTCTTATATCCATCCATAATTATGTCATCGTCAAGGTCTGACCAGAATTCTTGTTTTGATTATATTTCTTTGTTGATTTACCTTTCTGGGTTTTTTGTTTTTTATTTCAACAAGAAGGTTGAGTTTTTTTCGTGGATTTGTTGCTTTTTGCCGATTTTTATTGCAGGATTATTGGCTCTCTCCTTCCTGGATTTAGATTCTTGAATCTATCATCTTTATCGTGGCTCTTGTAAATGCTTCTCTGTAGATCGATTCCTCCTTGGATCTGTCATCTTGCTGAATGCATGGGGTGAGTTTTTCTGTTCCTTTTTCCATTGCCATGCTTATATTCCTGGATATTACTTTCTGTTTGTTTGTCGAGAAAAGGAGGGAAAAGAAAAACAAAAAGACAGTATTTGATTTTGCCTTTTGCTTGGATTACCAAATTGTTTATTGTGTGGTTTAAGTTTCCTTTCTTAATTTGATTTTGGAATCTTATTTATTTTTGTTTGCTTATTATGTAAGCGAGCCTGATTAGAGTGACAAGAGAAGAACATGCTGCGGCTTTTATGTTTATTCTTATTCATTCTTTCCTTCAACTTAAGGTCAATCTGTCAATGGTAACCTATAGAGTTATTCTTTGACGGAGGATTCTGTAAGAATTATGTACTCTTCCTGTTGTCTCCCGGCTCGAACCGAAAGATGTTTTGAGAAGAAACCTTGCTGTTCATTCATATTGTTTTCCGGTGCTTGTTTCCGGGCACTCTTGGTTGTTGGTATGGATTCATTGAAGAACAAATGCAGGTCTCTTTTCAACGTGAGGAACTTTCTTTAGCTTGTTTTCTCTCGTTCTGATATGGGAGGGATGCTTGGTTTATGTATGATTTTAACACGGTTCGTGTAGATGGACCATTACATGTTAGTTCATGGTGGTTTAGAGTATGTATGTTTGTGTGCTCATTGCCCGGTTCTCCAGGTTGTTGTTGGTATGGATTCATCAAAGAACAAAGCCAAGGCCTTTTTCAGAATGAGGAATTTTCTATCTATATCTTTGCTTTTGTCTTGCTTTGAATCTGTCTTGATATAGGAAGGATACTTGTTTTATGTATGACTGTAGGATGGCCTGTGTAGATCAAGTATAACACATTAGTTTATGGTGGATTAGCATGTCAAGTTCTCGATATTCTTGCACATTCTTTTGACTTGTGCACCACGAATAAGAACTATGAAACGGGTTGGAAAATCCCTTGCGGGGGAAAATGTTACGATTTCGCATTAAGCATTCGAAGCATGAACTTTAAGATGACACTTGTTTTGTTATAAGGATTGCCGTTGATATAGGTTGTTAATGCTTGATAGTAATCATGTTTGTGGTGAAACCTCATTTGTAACAGAGCAGAGGTTGTTTTGGATGCTGTGTGAAACCTTCTGCAAGTTTCACAGTAGATCGCTCCTCGAATGTACTAAGGAATCAAGGCGAATCGGGAAAACAACATAGCTCACCGGAGAACTTCAGGAGCACGAGTAGTGCTGGTGAAATGGACTATAATGGATTACAATCACAGAGAAGCATTTCATCCATTGGCACAATAAATCAACCCCTTGATCCCAATAACATTGCTGGCAGCACAAGCAATCCTTCAGAATTTGTAAATCATGGCAAGTTTAGATTATTAGTTTCTTCAGCATTTTAGATTCGTCGATATGTCCATCTGTACAGCTGTTGAAGTCCTATATATCTACTTACCCTTTTATCACTCTCATACTGCTTTCGTCTAGTTGCCTGCCAGACTTGGACATTGATGTTATTGTTCAGATTTACCGTATGGTGGTTTGCAGATTACGAATTGCGTTGTTCGCCCCTTTCAGTTCACCCTTTTCGCATCTCTGCTGATGCATATGCGAATCGACGTCTAATAGCAGAAGCCTTGTTGGATGCAGGTCTTCTTCTCTGGGAAGAAACCAGGCAACAATGGCTCGCAAATAAAAAGTCTCCAAAAAATACACAAGTTCGAGAACCGACGATAAGGTGAAACACGAACTTTTTGTTTAAACCTTTCCTGATGCTGATATGGTGACATTTCAGAACTTAAATCTTCTCATATCCATGGTTGATCAATGATTGGACATGATCTATCTCAGTATCCTTGTAGTTTCTTTCTTTACCATACTTCCCAGTGCAATCGAAGTTCATATCCAAATCAGATTTTATCTCAACGATTCGGTCATGTTGCGGAACAAACGAGTTTCTTTACCATACTTCTCACCAACATCTTTTTCTGAACTTGTGAGTTTTTCAGCTGGAATGCAACGTACGAAAGTCTACTTGGGACAAACAAGCCTTTTCCGCAACGTATTCCCCTTCCAGTAAGTTCATCACTGCCTCCAGTTTCACGACTAACATCCAAGATTGCCGTATCTGATTCTTTCGGGGCATCGATTACAGGAAATGGTGGATTTTCTTCTTGATATTTGGGAGCAGGAGGGTTTGTACGACTGAATAAAGCCATTTACAAGTTCCCCCAATCTCTCTTACAGGCCTTTGGAATACACTTTACTGATACCTTGGAATCTCTTTGAGCAGTTTCTCTCCTTTTCTGCCTTTTCAAGTTCATGTTCCATCAAAATATGGTTATTACATGCATAATTCCAGTTGTTTATGCAATTTATGAACCTGGGTTTTGAACATCAATTCATTCACAACCACAGGAATTTGTAAATCCAACTTCTCTTTTGCATACTGTAACATTGTTGTTTACATCAGTCATGTTCAGGATTACTTTCCTATACCAGCAATTATGTGTTTCACATGATCTAATATATCATTCATAACTGCAGTTTGTTAATCAAAGTTATCAAAATCTTGTAATGCAAAGAAAAATGGTATCTTACAATGTACATAATCATATCAAACCATTCAAAAACATTTAATTGTTTGATGGAATGGGTTCAAATAGACATTACTTGCGATTTTATAGCCATCTAACAGTAGACTTTCTGCAAAATTTTCCAAAAAAGAAATACTTCCAATAACAACATAGATACAGATGCCTTTCCACAACTAGAAATGACACACAATGCTGCACGCAGAATGAAGAATATGAACCGAGAGACGGCCAGCAACCTTGAAAGCAGTCACGCACAAAACATTCATATGTGATTACCGCAGACTATTGACAAACACGACATCACAATCCATAATGCAATGCCCTCATCAGCTCCGAAGTGAGATGAGAGATGTTTTACCGGTTAACTTAAGGACAACGTCCACGCCTTTATTAGAGCATCAATTCTAATCCTGCTTTGCCTAATGCTCGGACGGTATAGGTTCTCGAACTAAGATTGGCTGAGCATGTTCTCTGATCACCGGCTCCTCATCAGTTTGGGCGTGGAGTACGGTAGCAACAATTGTTGGAGAGGAACCTTCATTAATTTGATTAAAGGAGACTGCACTTTCCTCTTCTGTTGCTTTAGATGATACAATCCTTTCATCATTCACCACACTGGATAAACTTGTCTTTTGAGAAGGCAGTTTGGGTAGGGACTTCCTCTGTGGCTTCTTTAAATGGACAGAGGAAGGTCCTTTGGCAGAGATGTTCTTAGATACTTTCTGATCTAAACTTAACCTGGTCAATCGGTTGCTCTGGCTATCAGCTTCTTCAGAATCCAGATGAGATGAACTTTTCTTTCTACCTAACTTGGGAGATTTAGGCCTTGTTGTAGGTATCTGCATTAATAAATAAAAAAAACTAAGGGCAAAAACAAATAATTAGATGTTATTTCTACCTATTAACCTGATACACTTTAACAATGAGATTGATGCCACCACATCTTAGAAAGGAATAGCATGAAGGGATCATTTGAATACAAGATCCTTAAACCACCAGAATATAAGGATACAGTCAGCACAGAAACTTTAACAATAGTTGAAGTTTGACGCCATCAGCCCAAATGGCAGAAGCATGAAAACTTACAGCAGCATAAGGTTTGAAGGCGGTAGCAAAATACTATGTAAACATGAACATATAGCCAGAAGAAACAAAAATATAGACTGCTTAGCATGTACACGTGTTGTGAACATGCAATGCTGCCTAAAAAAATTCAGAATTAATAATAAGATCTAACTGCTAAAGAGGTATCTGAGATAAAGACTATATTCAGAAAGAAAGAAATACTGTCAGAACTGGCAACAAGGTGCCACGTAGTATTTCACTAATGGTAGAAAAAGGGATAAGATGGAAAGATATTCTTACCATCAATTTATTATTTATTTAACAACAGAATATTCAATATGTCATCCTAAAACATATTTGGGCTTGCCTCAGCTAGAACAACTTGCTCTAGAACATTTTGGCAACAATGCAAACAAGCATTTACAGGTGACCGGAAAGACAAACTTGCCTTCTTTAGTTCCATCCTAGGTGGTGGAGGCTCCTGATAGAAGCTAGGCATGGGTGTTGCTTTAAATGTCAAACTCTTCCTGAACATCTTGATCTCCGCTTCTTGAGTTTCCTGCAAGAGGAATGAAAAAGCACCACAATAATGATAGTACTAATATATAAACCAAAATGCAATTAAATCATATCCCAATATGTACCTTGGATTGTGCTTGCAAGTTATTCTTTTCTACCTCCTTCGCGTGAAACTTTTCCTCAAGTTTTGAGTAAAACTGTTCAAAAGAATTGTAAAAAGATTATGTAGGCATAGATGCCAGGAAAGCATATTGACAAAGAAAGGTCAAGTACAACCAACCTCTTTCCTTCTCTCAGCACGCTCGTCACACTTAAAGCTAAAACCATAATTTGGAAGGGCACCCACTCTCCGAGGTTTGGAATCTTCAGCAGTGGGACTTCTACACAATTATTAAGGATGAAATAAAAAAAAATATCAAATTGTACATGGTAATGTAAAAATATGAAAAAAGAACCAATTTACGCAAGGAAGATCAAATTAATGAAAGGAATACAAAGTAGCTTGAGTGTCCTCTTCAGCTTTAGCGGTTCCTTTCTTCAAAGTTGTCAATTTTGTAGTTTCCCTGTATCCAGAAAACCACAATTCAGAAAGAGCTCGGTAGAAGAGCATCATCAGTAAGTCTCATTTACATATTTAACAACTACTCATAATAACCATATGCTCCAATCAAGTTTTCCAATGAACAATTTATTATCTCTCTTTCATCCCCTCTCAAAATAACAAAGGAAAGCCAAAATTTGCAAACCATACATACTTGAGGTGTTGAGCAGGCATCACACCAGATTTTCCATGACGCTGTTCATAGCAAACAAAATCAAGTATAAGATAAGTAAAAATGAACATGGGCAACCACTGGCCAACTCATGTCATGCAAGTAAAAGAGATTAACAGTCTAAATTAATACCTCTACTTCGCGAGCTTGCCTCTCATTGAATGATTTGCTTTTCAAAGGCTTTTTTGATTGTGAATTTGAAGTAACTGAATGACTAGAAGCACCAGGAGCTTCCCTGGAGATTTTTCCATCCTTGGGCTTCTTCAACTGAGTGACTGAGATATTTTTGGGGTTAGAAGACTTCTCATTTTTGCTCTTTCCAGGACCCTTCAGAGATTTTGCTTGCTGTGGATGACCCTCGTTTTTGACGTCCCCATCCTAGATGACACAGGAACACCATTTCTAAGCGGGAGTAGTTTTTATCTCTTAATCAAGAAAACAAAGGGATGACTAGACTACCTACCTTAGAGACTGTCATTCCATCACTTTCCCCATTTATCTTCAATCCTTCAATTATCTCATCAGCATACAAGTTATCATTGGTACCACCATCTTGTGACTTAGATGCATTTTCTGAGCATCCATTTGAAACAACACCATCGCTCTCCATAGTTGCAAGACTTTGCTCAAAACGAATGCCATTTCCATGGGATGATGTCTCAAGTCCATCAATCAGAACAGTATTATCGAACTCCATCACGCACTGCAAACACAAGCAAATGAAATAAACATTCATCTCTGAAAAACAATTTCAGAGAAAAAAAAAGGGATTCGTTTTAAGCAGGGTAGTTTCAGACCACTCAAATCTATCAAATTAAAGAGGGGCTACCTCTTCAAGCTCTGCCCAACCTATACAAGGTAGTACTAGGTTCCAATCAGCCACAAGCAGCTTAAGTACTGAACTGGGATCAGTTCCAGAATAAGGCTTCCTCGAGTTAAGACGTCTGGTTGATAATTATCAGACTACTAATACTAGAAAAACACTTTCAGGATTCCTTCTTCAGTAATTAATGAGAAAAGGTTTGTAGTCAAACAAGAAACAGAATCACAAAAATTAAATTCCCTAACAAAAACATTGCTCAAGTACAGTAATTTGGACAGACAATCACACTATTTCACCTACCAAATTATTATACCTGCTACTAGTTCAGCCTTCATTTCTGCTCATTTTTCTGAAAAAACATCACCTTATATTCTAATCCACACATGAAGCTATACAAAAACCTAATTCAACTTTCTAATATAAATTTCAAAAATCCGTACAATCCAATCACCATAACACAAGAAAAACTAAAGACTCGATTAAAATTCAACA
This sequence comes from Dalechampia spathulata, assembly GCA_948192965.1. NCBI lineage: Eukaryota > Viridiplantae > Streptophyta > Magnoliopsida > Malpighiales > Euphorbiaceae > Dalechampia > Dalechampia spathulata. The sequence continues at coordinate 39,782 of CANYBF010086267.1, forward strand.
AACATGAACAAAAATCTTAATATTTTCAAGGAGCAAATTCATCATTCAATCACTGACTGATCCACTAATAGCAGAAACATGCAAAAACAAACACACTGAACACGAACATACGAATCGATAAACAAACAGACTTTGAACTAAACGTTGAAGTAAAAGAAGAAGTAAACAACGAACTTTCCTTCACTTTCTGAGCAACAAAAGAAAAAACATTCTCTTCCACTTGTTTACCTCGAAAAGCGAGAGAACAATCAGAGCATCATGAGAGGAAGATTGGCTGATAGCTTAAACGATCTGGTAGAGAAAGAGGGAGAAGGAGAAAGAGAAGGTTCTTGGTCAAGGAAATCGGAGGATCCGGAACCAAGAAGACAATCAATCGGGTTGCCTGGTTTGAAATGCAAAATTGTGGAAGTGAGAGAGGAAGAAAGCGTCGGATTTGAAATCGATCTTTCCACGTCACTGTCTAGTGGGAGGAATTCAATGGGGGCGTATATACTTCTAGATATTATTTTCAGACCAAAAAAAAAGAGAGAGCTATCCGGTCATCCTCTTTGCATATGTTATAAATTTTTTTGAAAAAACTATATTATTCTTTGACTTTGGGAGTGTGACCAAAAAAATTAAAAATTAATTAAATTAATTATTGTTTGGTTTGAATTATTTTAACCCATTAATTATGAGCTAAAGTTTTTTATTAATTAATTAAATTGATAGTCTATTGAAAGTGTAAATATGGACGGTTGATGTTTAAAAAGTAAAGGTCACCCGCATGGGTGTAGTCCAGTTGGTACTCGGACGTGGTGTTGGTACCAAGAAGCCACGGTTCGAGTCTTGGCAGCCGCAGTGTGGGAGTAACGCCCTCTGGGTAGACTCCTTGTGGGCACCAAGACCTGGGTCCCCGTCTAGGAGGCCGCTGGATACCATGATTTACCCTCCCTCACGATGCTCGTCGGGTCGGGCGGTGGGGGCCGTTGGGGTGAGGGCATCACCTTTT
>CANYBF010086277.1:0-18212 GCA_948192965.1 Dalechampia spathulata
AGGGTTATTTGCATATCACGATGTTTTGTTGCACTACCACCATTAAGCTTAAAGTGTGTCCCCATACGACGTTTCCATGATGCATCCCTTGTGGTATAGGCATTGGTCTTCTTCTGGGGGCCGCTGGCTATGCTACGGGAGCATGTCCTCCTAGGTATGGGATGGGTGTGACACTAAATCAATGAAAATAACGAAGGTTATAGATCACTAAGCTTCGGCGTTTTAAGGCATAACAAAAACAAAAGAGAAAATCTAACTTACTCACTTAAACATGCTTTGGTTCCTTCGTGAAAAATAGAAAAGAAAATGGTATTTGGCTAGACCAAATCAAATGCCAAGCTCTTACTCGAAACTCAAAGAAAATCGCCCAAAAGAAGATGATCAAGATGAAATTTTTGCAAGCAAGGAAAAACTAACAACATACGGCTTGAAATAAACCCAAACTTGTATTTTTTGTGGAATTTATGAAGGCAAACCAAACTAGAATGAAAATAAGGAGCTATCGGGTTTTTATTTTTAAAGAAAAAGAGGAAAAGATAAGAACAAGAAGATAAGAACATAAAAGACACCTAAGAAGAGTAAGTGTGTGGAAGAGAAGGATCGGTCATGGAGGTGAAAGGATTTGGAGTGGGGAAGGGGCGGTTGGAAGAGGAAATAAAGATGTAGGGCATCTCTTGTTTTGACAATACCCTAATAATTCAAGCCAAAATGACAAAATTACCCTTCCCTAATATCCTTCACTTTTTTTAAAAATCTTCTAAATCCTAAATTCTATTTCCATGCCCCTTAACACATAACTTCTCATTTTATTTTGTTTTGTTTTGTTTTGTTTTGTTTGTTTGTTTTAATTAAAAATATAATCTAATTTATCTTAATTAATTACTAATCATCATCATTAAACTAAGTAGCTATAAATAAATAATATAAATTGTAAAATTTGCTAAGTCAATATTTATAATTACCTTACATATCTAACTTCCTTATTATTATCTTAAAATAGTCGATTAAATAATTACGACCAAATTTTGACGTCCTAAAAAAAAATTAATCCAAAATTTTCAAAATTTACATATATCTAATTTAAGTTAACACAAGCACAATGGTCAAAACCATTCAATCAAATTCACTGTATATAACTCAGAATCTGCGTTTTAGTGCCGATTAACATCAAATTTAGGGGTTTGCGGCAACCTTTTCAATATCCTCATTTAAGCTTTAAACTAAATTTTTATTAGAAACTTATCACCATAATCATAATTTCATATCATTTTCACAACAATAACATAGAAAACATAACATAATATTGATTTATGAATGCATAATAATCACTAGATGCACGATGTGATAGGGATTTTTTTAGCCTACTTTGTTCAAGGATATTATATAACATATTTGTAAGAGTGTGATAAATATTAAAGAAGTGGAAGAATAAAGAAGAAAAATGAGATGTTATTAAAAGAAATTTTAGAGGTATAGTTATTTGATGTATGGGAATCAATTTTATGAGCCTCTTTCCATCTTCCAAGAATAATCACTACATTCTTACATGTATTGATTATGTCTCCAAGTAGTTTAAGACCATTTTGAGTCCTACCAATGACACTAAAGTGGTGATTCACTTTTTGAATAAGTTTATTTTCACTCGATTTGGAATATCAAGAGATTTGATTAGTGATAGAGATGCTCTTTTCACAATAAACCATTGGAAAGGGTGTTGGCTAAATATGGTATAATTCATAGATTGTCACTCCTTACCATTTACATATAAGTGGCCAAGTTAAGATTTTCAAATTAAGAAATCGAACATGTTTTAGAGAAAATAATGAATGCTTATAAGAATGATTAGAGTCTTAAATTGAATGATGCTCTTTGGGTTTATAAGACTACTGTTAAGATGCTAATTGGTATTATCCTCTTCTAGCTTTTATATGGGAAGGCATATAATTTTTTGATGAAGTTGGAGCACTATACATATTGGGCCATTAAGAAATTGCACATGAAGTTTATCATGGATAGAGAGAAAATATCATTGTAATTGAATAAATTGGATAAGCTTTATCTCAACGCTTATGATATTGTCTGATTATATAAGGAATGAACCAAAACTTAGTATAATAAGCATATCTTGTTGATAAAACTTTTCATGAATGTTAAAACATTCTTGTTTTCAACTCTTGGCTTAAGTTAATTCAGGCAAGGATTGAAGCCATTAGTCTAAGCCTTTCATGGCTTTTAAAATTTTCTCTTATGGCATTGTTGAACTATAAGAAGCAAGTAGGTGAACTTTCAAAGTAAATGGGCATTGTCTAAAGGTGTACATCAAGCTACTTAATCAATAATAAAGAATATATCTCACTCTTTTACCTCCCTTGACTCAAGATTGCCCCATCTAACTAATTTCTTCCTTTTATATTCTTTTTCTTTTTATTTGCTTTCTTTTGGTTTTTATTTAATTTTCATTCTTTAATTTTTTTATTTTACTATTGGTTTTCTTCCTTTTATTTTGAGTTTTATTAGCATGACTTAGTTTTTGTAATTTTATTTTCTTAATTTTGAGTTGAATTTTCTTCTATAGTTTTTATTTTTTGGTTTAAGCTTTATTATTATTAATTTTGTTTGTTCTAAATTTTGATTTCCTTGATCAAACTTTTAGTTGAAATTTACATTTACTTGCATTGCCTTTAGTTATTTCCATTATCATTTTTCCTAATAAATTACTTATTTTTTTAATATTGGCATCGTTAGCTTTGCATTTTCTTCATTTCTCTTTTATTTACTTAAGTTTACCTTATTCAAATTTACACCATTTAGCCTACATTTTATTTACTCAACTTTTCCTTTATTGGAATTGATTTTTCATCTATTTCTCTACACTTTTCTTTTAATTTTTCATAGTTTTGCTCATTTTAACCATCTTTTCATCTTAATTTTCTTCTTTCCATTGCATTTCATGTATTATGTTTTGTCACCATGAGTTTCATGCGTCATTTTTTCTTCATTTCATGCATTGTTAATTTTTTCTAGTATGTGCAATTAGTTTTGTAGCTTTCTACAAGTCATATGAGTCATTTCATGCCTTCTCTAAAATTTTTAATAGCTTACACAATTGTGTAGCCTATTTTCTTGCATTCCCTTACTTTTTAGCTACTTACATGACTCGTGTTGTCCCCTATACAAGTTGTAGCCTTCAATTTCTTCCTCCAAATCCATTTGAACACCTTAAAAGAGTTGTAACCCCATTCAACCACTTGTGTACTTCATTTTAACCATCTAAATGCATTCTTTCCAACCCCTAGGAACCATGTATTTCACTCCTTATTCCTTTTTCTTTTTTGCTTCTTTTTGCCCCTCTTATATTCTCTCTTTTCCCTCTTTTTCTTCACTTCATTCCATCATAGCTTTTCCTTCTCTTCCTCTTTTCTCTTCTATTTAATCTTCTTTTTATTTGTTTTCTTACCTTCTCTTTTCCCTATCTTATACCATGTTCACCTAAACACCATTTTTAGGGTTCTAAAATAAAGTTTATTGCTTAATTTGGATTTCACCATCTCCATAGCAAAAAATTTAGTTTTCCTTATACGCATCTAAAGAACCTTGAGATTTTGAGTTTCTAGCTTCATGATTCCAAGGAATTTCAAAGTTCCTCATGCCTAACTCAAGGAATTCAAATTTTTAGATGTTTAATTGCTTACTTGTATGGCTTCATCATCTAAGGCAAAAAGAAAAGCTCATTCATCATCAAAAGGCACGTTCATCATTTCTCATCGCCATTGATCTTCAAAAAGAAAGGTATGAGCATTTAAGAAAAAGAGAAATTATTCATACATCATACCTTGATGACAAAGCTTCTAGGCATTTAAATATTTTTACCAAGATCTATATTTATATCAATAATTTAGGTTGAGATGAATTTGCAAAAGCTAAGGATTTGTGCTTTCTGAATTTCATTTTAGAGTTTTGTGTTCTTTTCATTATCAATTGAACAAATACTTGAATGATTATAAAGTCTTAGAGTTTGGCCTTGGGGGAGAGACGTATAAGTCTAGATTGGAGGAGTTTAGGAAAATTTTTACAATGCGTGAAAATGCCACTTTTGAAGCCCCTACACAATTCAATTATTACAATTTGTTTTTCCTTGCTTAAGGGTAGTTAGGCCTCAATATAATCCTAGAACTTCAACTAGTAGTCAACTAGCTTTGCTTGTGTTACAATATATATTTTTGTTAGTCTCTATCATAGTGTCACTTAATAAAGAGTGCTCTAAACTTATACAAAAAAAATGTTGTTCCTTGTTCATTGCATGAAAAATAAGATTCCATTTAATATTAGTGTTTGGATTTGTAAGGAATTCCTTAATCTAGCTATTTGAACTAGGAACATTTTGATTTGTTACAGGGATTTGATTACTATGATAATGAAGATTTTAAAGTCTTGAGATTAAAAAAATTGAGATTTTTCATTCTTGAGGGTAGATCTTTTAACCTTAACCAATAGGTATATGATTAGACATTTAGACATTGTAAGCAGCATGATTGGTATTATTTTGATAAAAATGCATATTTTACTCCTATATTTTCCATGCTATGTAAATGGAGATCAGCATGAGTCTCATATTTGTTTCTAGATTGAGATAAGCAAGGGTATGAAAATTGCTTTAATTTATGTTTATTTTTGGTTAATTAACCGGAGGTCAATTCCGTAAGTGTTTATATTCGTGTTAAATATTCAATTTATAAGTAGGATATTTTATTATGATTAAGAATTAAAATTTAGTATATTTTAATTATAAGGTTTCAAATATTTCTAATTCTTTATTGTTAGGAAAATTATATAATAAATCAATCTCTCTTCGGCCCCTGATTTTACTGATCGAATTGGTCAGTTCAGGATCCTTCTTTAATTTTGCAGTTGTCATTAATAATTTGCTAGTACAACATAATAAAGCACCATTATTATCAAGACAATAGAATTATGATTGTCAATCTTTAATTATAATACATGAAATACTTGTAAATTAAATATTTGATTAGATTGAAAAATAGGCTATTTTTATTTATAAATATCTTAAGTATAATTTTTTCAATCATATATATAGTTACTATAATATTAATCTCATGCCAAATTTTTCGTATTTTGATATAATTAAATTTTAGGTCAAATATATATATATTGAAGATTTTCTTAACTAAAAGTAATGAATTAAGAAATTTATTTTAATAATTTTATATTTTAACTAAAATCTACCGTGTTTTATATTTTTAATTATTTATTTTACATTTTTACATGATTTAAGAAAATGTTTAATTAACTTTAATTTTAGAAAAAAATAATTCTAATTCAATTAAAATATTTTTTATTGCAAAATTATGATCTTAATGAATTTAATAATAAATTTTTATGTTGAATTTTGCAAATAAATATTTAAAATGAAATAATAAAAATAGATAATATTAGCATAAAAATTTTAAAAGTAAAACTCATAAGATTGTGATAATTTAAAATTTTTTTCATTAAAATGTATGACTGCTCATTGAAATTTAATATAAAATTGATAGTATATTAATGAAAATATATATGATAAAATATTTATATTTATATTTTTTATGGATATGTGTTAAATTTTAAAACAAACAGCTTAAATCTAAGGATTTTTTTTCCCAGTTGCCCGAACTAACACCTTACGAAATTGAGAACCTAATAGAAGAAAATTTTGACCGCTCGTGGAAAAAATTGACAAAAAGAAAAAAAAAAAAAAGCAAAGTTGCAAAGCTTCATTTAAGCCATAGAAAGTTATTATTACCAACACAGCACAACACTTGATGAAGTCTTGCAATGGAGAGTGATGAGCTAAAGAGTATTATCATTGAATTCCCACCACCTACACACTCATAAATTCACCAACCGAATTGTCATTTCTCTCTATTCAATCCTTCCTCATTTATTAAATCCCAACTTTTTTCCTTTCCCACTTCAGGAAAATTAAGAAAAATTAATAATTATAAAAAAGAAAAGCTGCAACTGTGCTTCCATGGAGCTAAAGTTTAGAGAGACGAGTTTTTCTTGAATTGGGTTTTCTCCTTTCTTTTTCCCTCAATTTCTTTTATATCGGGTTTCATTTCCATTACTGCTCAGAAATATCCAGATGTTATATTGTCTCAATTAGTGTTATTTTCTTAGGATTTCAATAGCATTAGCGGCACGAGTTTATAACCTGTAAATTGCAGTTCAGTTGTTTATTTTAGAGCTTTAAAATATTTTAGTCTGAATTTTAATGGAGTTAGACATATAAGTATGTAGTATATAGTTGTGGTTCTTCTTCCTTGCTTCTTTCCTGGCATTTGGTGAGGGTTTTAAGGTGGGTTTATTTGGGTTCAAAATCCGGGTTATCTTTGTTGTTTTTTTGTCAGGTGTTTTAGGCGTTAAATCCTTATGGGTTTCAGTTTCTATGGTTGTATTTTGGTCCTTTCAATGTTCTTCAAGCCTTTACCTTGTCAACAACCCAATACAGATGCTTTCTTTGTGTCTGAATTCTTAAAGCAAATGGCTTTCTCTTCTTCTCCACCCTACAATTTCTCTGCTCCTGTTTGCTCTTGGCAAGGTGTGTATTGTGATAATAATGGTAGTGTTTCTGGTTTAGTAGCTTCTGGTTATGGCCTTTCTGGTTCAATTCCTGATACCACCATTGGCAAGCTTACGAAGCTCAAAACTTTGGATCTTAGTAACAACAAAATCACTGCTTTGCCTTCAGATTTATGGAGTTTGGGTTCTCTCATTACCCTCAATCTATCTTCGAATCAGATTTCTGGGTTTCTAGTTAGCAACATTGGTAATTTTGGCATGCTTGAAGCAATTGATTTATCAAGCAACAATTTCAGTGGTGAAATTCCTGAAGCAATCAGCTCACTTTCTAGCTTGAGAGTTCTCAAGCTGGATCAAAACGGGTTTCAGGGTAGCATTCCATTGGGAATTCTGAATTGCAGGTCATTGATTCTCATTGATCTTTCCTTGAACAAGTTGGATGGTTCTTTGCCCGATGGTTTTGGTGCAATGTTTCCCAAGCTTAGGACCTTACACCTCGCTGGAAACAGGATTACAGGCCGAGATTTGGATTTTTCTGGGATGAAATCCATCACCAGTCTCAATATTTCTGGAAATCTGTTTCAGGGTTCAGTTATGAATGTGTTTCTGGAAATGTTGGAGGTGATTGACCTGAGCAGGAATCAGTTTGAAGGTCAAATTTCTCAGGTACAATTCAATTTTAGCTTCAATTGGTCTCATTTGATTCATTTGGACTTGTCAGAGAATCAACTTAGTGGAAGTATTTTCCCCAAACTATATCAAGCTCAGAATCTTAAGTACCTTAACCTTGCATTCAATAAATTTTCCTGGCAAGAGTTCCCACGAATGGATATGTTTTTGCTATTAGAATATCTCAATTTGTCTAAAGCTAGTCTCATAGGTCATCTTCCTGGTGAAATTGGACAACTTAGTAAATTGCATACACTTGATCTATCTAACAACCATCTCAGTGGGCAAATTCCTTTATTACCTGTGAAAAACCTCCAAGTTCTTGATGTTTCACGTAACAATTTGACTGGGGAAATCTCCGCATTGATCTTACAAAAACTTCCTTGGATGGAAAGTTTCAACTTCTCTTACAACAACTTCACCTTGTGTGCTTCTGAAATTTCACCTGAAACCATTCAGAAACAATTCTATGGATCATTAAATAGCTGCCCGATCGCTGCAAACCCTGACCTCTTCCGAAGAAAGGGAACTGAACACAAGGGGTTGAAACTTGCTTTAGCCTTGACACTATCAATGGTCTGCTTGCTTGCCGGGTTGCTATTTCTAGCTATTGGCTGCAGGAGGAAATCCAGTATGTGGGCAGTAAAACAGACGTCATATAAAGAAGAGCAAAATTTTTCAGGACCGTTCTCATTTCAGACGGATTCAAGCACATGGGTGGCTGATGTTAAGCAGGCAACATCTGTTGCTGTTGTGATTTTTGAAAAACCATTGTTGAACATCACATTTGCAGACCTATTATCTGCAACTTCTAGTTTTGACCGAGGGACCCTTTTGGCTGAAGGAAAATTCGGGCCTGTTTACAGAGGGTTCCTACCTGGTGGAATTCATGTCGCCGTAAAAGTTTTAGTCCATGGATCTACATTGACGGACCAAGAAGCTGCAAGAGAGCTCGAGTATCTTGGTCGAATTAAGCATCCCAATCTTGTTCCACTTACTGGGTACTGCATTGCAGGAGATCAAAGAATAGCTATCTATGATTACATGGAGAATGGGAACCTGCAGAACTTGCTCTATGACTTGCCACTTGGCATTCAAATGACCGAAGATTGGAGCACAGACACATGGGAAGAAAATGATAATAATGTCATTCAAAATGTTGGCTCTGAAGGGTTGCTGACAACTTGGAGATTCCGACACAAAATTGCACTCGGCACGGCTCGTGCATTGGCATTCCTTCATCATGGTTGCTCTCCCCCTTTAATTCACAGAGATGTCAAAGCCAGTAGTGTTTACCTAGATTATAATCTGGAGCCAAGGTTGTCCGATTTTGGACTTGCCAAGGTCTTTGGCAATGGTTTAGATGAGGAGATCGCTCGCGGCTCACCAGGATACGATCCTCCAGAGTTTTCAGATCCTGATAACAAGTACCCAACTCCAAAATCTGATGTTTATTGCTTTGGAATTGTTTTATTTGAGCTAATTGCAGGAAAAAAACCAATTGGAGATGATTATCCTGAAGAGAAAGATGCAACATTAGTGAGTTGGGTTAGAGGGTTGGTAAGAAAGAACCAAGTCTCAAGAGCCATTGATCCAAAAATCCGTTGTACAGGACCCGAGCATGAAATAGAAGAGGCTCTGAAGATTGGATATTTATGCACTGCTGACATTCCATCAAAGCGGCCAAGCATGCAGCAGATAGTTGGTCTTCTCAAAGACATAGAACCAAAAGGTCATGAATGATGAACAAAAACGCATGATGGAAGCTAGTTTTTGAACCGGTTTTGAGATGATCAATCTTTTGTTTTCGATTTCCATATCTAGTTATTTCCTTGCTGCCATTGAAGGGATTGTACATTAGGCTTTAAACAATGTGTTTTTGATCTTTACTTTTCCTTCATTTTGCAGCATTAAGAAGTTTGGTTATTGTACCACGAGAATTCAATCCCAATCCTTGGAAAAATTTGTACTAATATTCTTGCTAGTGTTCATATAACCAGCTTGATACTTATAGATCAGTCGTATCTTTGATATGGATGAAGTTTAGAACTTGTCATATTAAATGGTAGAGCACGAACTCTTGGTTTGAAGTTTTGAAGTCTTGACTTCATTTACTGCCAATGTAATTTGTTTTGTTTCTGGGACTTGAATTTTCTAGAAACTTCATGGAGCACAGAGGTGAGTAAAATTAAAATAGATTGCAAAACTAAACTAAATTAATTAAATTTAATCTGATTTTATTAATTTTAAAATTTAAAATTTTTGATATAAATATCAAATTGAATCAATTTAATTATTCTTAGATTTAACTTTGAAAGTAAAAAATTGCTTCGGATACTCACCGTAATGAGAGACATATGAATGCTGGTGAGTGAAGAAGAGAGTTGTGGTCCTGACGGTAGCTGTGATCACCTCAAAATTTATGGTGGTATATTGGGCATCAGCGCATATACCTCTAGTTTAAAAATTTTCACGAAATTTATAAAAGTAATGAAATATAAATTTATGATTTTTTAAAAGTGATGAAACATAAACCAACCTTCCGTTATCATCCAATAACAATTCTGAGTAACAATTTTAAGTTAAAAAAAAAAAAACACGCCGCGGTTGTATTGTATGGTGTGATTAAAAAAAGAAGTTTTATACATGCAAAAATTTCCACACCAACTTTGAAATGGGAAATGGAAAATGATAACAAGCACAAGTCAAAGAATGCAAGTTGAATTATAATCATGATGCTGCCGGAAACATAACTGTCAACACTCATCTTCATAATTAATATTAAAAAATAAGAGTTATTTTTAAAACTTTATGCTCCATTTCAAAGTGTTTTTTTTAAAACTAATGGGGCCAATTTCAATTGCTTGTCAGATCATTCAGCATCATTAATCTTCATGGGAGGAGGGACCGAGAGGAAAACGAAAATATACACATTTTTTTATTTGATATGATATTTTTTTATTTCATATTATTTTTTTTAAAAAACTATATAGTTTAATTATGTAAATAATGTATAGGTTAGATAACATGTTAGGAAAATAATATTGAAATAAGTGGTATAATTTTAAATGATTGTTAAGAAAATCTAAATAATAATATGATGATATCATTTGTAAAATCAAATTCATAGACATTATGAAAAAGAAATTTTTAGATATCAATCTCATATATATTTTTAGGTAATTAGGTTATGAACATATACCATTAAAAAATCCCTACAAGGAAGAAAATTTTTATTTATATAAATGTTATTTCAATTTTAGTATATTTTAAAAGACTTGGCCCACATTTAAAGTTTAGAAGGATTTTTAAATTTAAAAATGTGCCAAAAATGTAAATTTAGTGCAAATCCTTCAATCTACCCTTTGCGTGTGATCCAAACTTAGAGTTGGAAAATTTTTCACATTTTTACATTCATTAAACAAAATTATTTGTTTTCCTAAAACCTATATTTTTGTGATTATTGATTATATTTCCCTTATAACCTAATAAGTTGATTAAAGAAACTTTTAGAATTATATCTTAATATTTTCCTTATTTTTAGCTCGAGTTTGGCAAGCATTTGGTCAAAACATAAGTATTACATGCCATATAGAATTTTAGGATAATGCTCACATGCTAGTGCATAGGATTGTTTTCGACCATTGCTCTTTCTCTATTTCATGTCAGTTGCTAATTTTGGTTACTATTAAGCACTTTTGTTCAATTTGCTTTCTCATTATACATGATAGATCTTAAGATTATTGTAGTTGACACTAGTTTTAAACTAGTTGTTGCATCATCATTTAATGACTCTAAATTTATCATTACTCTACTTCTGATCATCTCTATAATTACTAATGATAAGTTGACTACTATCGACTATCTTGATTAGAGCAAAATCATTCATGTTCATTTATAGAGCATTGAGAGATCATCTGACATATGATTCACCTATTGATGGATCTTATACACTTTAGTTATGTGAGAATGCTAAATTGTTTGTTTAGATTCATAACTCAATTGATAAAGGTATTGAGTTTAGTTAATCATTATGAGTTTGTTAAAGAACTTATAGATTATCTTGAATTTACTTTCTTCGATAAAGGGAATATTTCTCGTGTGTTTGATATTTATAAGGCATTGTATCGATTTGAGAAAGGTGATAGAACACTTGCATAGTTTTTCATGGACTATAAATGTCTTTACAAGGAACTTAATAATATACTTCCTTTCAATATGGATGTTAAGGAATAATAAAAACAAGAGAGTAAATGGCAGTTATAGGATTTTTAGCTACTCTTCCTTCCAAGTTTGATGTTACTTGCAATCAAATTCTCTCTATTTTTAAATTACTTACTCTAAAAGAGCTTTATATTAGAGTTCTTCATATTGATGCTTAAACCCTTGTTTTATCTCATACTAATAGTGCCTTGCTAAGTCATGGTGGAAACAAGTTAAATAAATGTAGGAGATTAAGTGGTGGTGTTCCTGATTGGAATGATACTCAAGTACAAGAGTATAGTAGTGTAGTTTGCTATTATTATCATGAACTAGGACATACAAAATTGTTTTATAGGAAACTTCAATTAAATCAACGACCCTCATGAAATCAAGCAGTTAATGTTAGTGTTTCTAATCATAGTCTTATCAAGCCAATTATATTATCTTTTGATGAATATACCTAGTTTTCTAAATATTAGGTTACTCTAAAATCCACCTATTCTATCATAGCCATAGTTGAGTCATGTAACTGGAATACTTGTTTTATTTCCTCTTCTTCCAAGTGGGTAGGTAACTCTAGTCTTTTTTCTGCATTCTAAACTAATGTCTATCCTACTATTACATTAGTTGATGGATCTCAATTTAAGATTATCGATGTTGGTACTGCTCATGTTTCACCACTATGTTTATTCCACTATGTTTATTTCATTTGTATTGTATCTTCCTCACTTTGCCTTTAATTTACTTTTTATTAGTTAACTGACTCATACCTTAAATTGTAGTGTCTCATTTTTCCTTGGTTGTTATCTTGTTTAGGATCTTTTGACGAAGTAGATTATTAGTAAAGTGTACGAATTTGAGGTCTTTACATGGTAGATACTAAAGTACCATGATCTTTTCCTTACTCTCAAAACTTCAATCTTTTTGAAGCTCATTACAAGTTAGGTCATTCATCTTTATCTATGTTAAAAAAATTACATCCTTAATTTCATTTTATCTTAGCTTTACAATATGAATCATGTTAGTTTTCCAAACAACATCATCTGCCATCTTCACCTTGTATTAATAAATGTACTTTTAGTCCATTTAAACCAGTACATTATGATGTTTGGGATTTTTGTTTAGTTACCTTATAAATTGGCTTTCATTATTTTGTTACATTTATTGATGATTTTTCTTGTATTACTTAGTTATTCTTAATGAAAAAATGTTTTTAGTTATTTTATATCTTTTGCACCTTTTATGTTGAAATTAAGAAACAATTTAATACAACCATTCATGTTCTTTATAGTAATAATGTAATAAAATATTTCTTTGGCATGTTCTATGATTTTTTATCCAACCATAATATTATTCATCAATCTTCTTGTGTTGATACACTCCTTCTCAGAATAGAGTTACAGATTGTAAAAACCATAATCTTTTAAGGTAGTTAGAGCACTCCTTTTTCATATGCATGTCCCAAAATACTTTTAGGCTAATACAATTTCTACTACATGTTTTTTTATTAATCGTATGCCCTCTTTAGTTCTTCATGGTATCATTCCATAAACTATGCTATTTCCAAACATAATTTTATTTCCTTTTACCCTTTGTATATTTAAATGTAAGTGTTTCATTTATGATGTTCGACCATAACTCTCTAAACTTGAACTTAAATCTCTCAAATGTATCTTTCTTGGATATTCTTAGTATAAAAAAGGCTATAAGTGTTTCTCTCTAACTCTGCATCACTTTTTTATGTCTTTGGATGTTACATTTTTTAAGTCTACCTCATTCTATCCTTCATATCTAGTTCCTTCAATTTTGTTAACTTTTGAGGAACCTCTTATCTATACCATTCATGTGCCTAATGATCCTTCAATTTCATCACCATACATATCCACCCTACCCATACCACCTGTTCATAGTATCTACACTAAGAACTACCCTAATCATCCTAAGGTACTTCCTTTATCAATTGCCACTAACATTGAGCCTTTGGATTCAGATTCTTCACCATACTCTTTATCATCAGATCCTTCTCCTTTGGCCTCTACTTATAACTTGGATTTACCTACTACTCTTTGTAAAGGTAAAATATTCATGAACTTATCCCATCTCATCTTTTGTTTCCTATGAGTTATCCTTTTGTTCTTAATGTTTTATCATCACTTTGGATTTTATCTAGATTATTAAGATTGTTAGTGAGGCTTTGGCTCATTTTGGTTGGCATGCTGCTATGAAGGAAGAAATGTATGCTTTAGAAGTTAATGACATGCAGGATCTTGTGAACTTGCCCCTTGGCAAGAAGTAAATGGGTGTTTACTATGAAAGTAAATCTTAATGGGTCTAAGGCTTAGTTGAATGCTTGACTGGTTGCTAAGGGTTATGCTTAGAAATATGGGGTTGATTATCTTAAAACTTTTTCTCTTGTTACTAAACTTGCATTTATTCATATCTTTATCTCTCTTACAGCTTTGTATGATTGGCCATTACACCAATTAGATATGAAGTTCTTGCATGGTACTCTTCAGAATGAGGTGTATATTAAGCAACCACCTAGGTTTGTTGCTTAGGGGGAGAAGGTTGCAGTTTGCAAACTTAAATGATCATTGTATGGTTTGATATAGAGTCCTCAAGCTTGGTTTGGCAAAATGTATGACACCTTACAATAATTTGGTATGTATGGAAGCAAATCTGATCATACATTATTTTATAAATCCTCTTTAGAAGGAGTCATTCTATTAGTTGTCTATGTGGATGATATTATTATTATTGGCAATGACATTAATGGTATTTTTACTTTAAAAGCCTTCCTTCAGACTTAGTTTCAGACAAAGGATTTAGAAGTATTGAAGTACTTCTTAGGGATTGAAGTTTCTCAATGTAAGAAAGGCATCTTCTTATATCAACAGAAATATGTTATTGATTTATTATCAGAAATTAGAAAGCTAGGTGCTAAATCTAATAATTCTCCTATGTCTTCAAATATTCAACTTCTGGTAAAATTTAGTGAACCATTTGATGATCTAGAGAAATATAGATGATTATTTGAGAAGTTGAATTACTTGACAATGACTCATCTTAATATTGCTTAATCTATAGGTATTGTAAGTTAATTCATGGCTTCTCCCATAAAGGCTTATTAGAAAGCTTTATCACAGATCTTGTATTACCTAAAAGGCACCCTAGGACTTGGACTTTTATATAAGAATAATGGTCATTTAAATGTGAAATTTTTTTCTAATGTAGATTAGGCAGGATCCGAAATGGATATGAGATCCACAACCAAATATTGTGTTTTCTTTAGAGGAAATCTAGTTTCATAGAAGAGTAAGAAGTAGAATATAGTTTCTCATTTGAGTGTTGAGTTAAAATATAAGGCCATGTCATAAGTTGTGTGTGAAGTGATATGGATGCTTCTATTGTTAAAGGAGATTGGCCAAGAAATTCAAATACTGGTATGATAATTAGGTAGCTTTATATATCACCTCTAATCCAATTTTTATTGCATGAACACTTCATTCATAATAACATTAAAGAAAAAGTGATCTCGATAGGTCATCTGAGAACTAGTGATTAGCTAGCAAATGTTTTTATAAAAGTGGTAAAAAAATACGAATTAAGCATATTTGTAACAAGTTGGGCATGATCAATATCTATACTCTAACTTGCAAGGGAGTGTGAATTAGATAAATGTCTTGTATTATGAATTATGTAAATATCATGTATTGTGAATTAGGCAAATATCTTGTATTATATTATAGTTTAGGAATCTCCTTAATTAAAGGATTATTAGAATATATTTATTAGGATTATTTCCTAGATAGTTCTTTCCTATTTTATGATATTGTTATTTATTTATATGGAGTAAATCTTTATTTTAATATATATCATTCTTTAAAATAATAGGAATTATGGCTTTTGCTTCTCCTTTTACTCCTAATAATGCCACATCACCTTCGTTAACCTTTATTATTATTGTTTCTATACTTATTAATCTTGGTCCTGACTTTTCACCTGTACACTACAACTTTGGGTTTTCATCTATTCGATTTAGTACAGATCCTCAATATCGATCTCGATTTGCACACATGCCTTTGAGCCTTGAGTGTTCTGGACATGCAGAGCATGTTACATTTTGGTTATAGAAGGTAGAGCACATAACATGTATTTTCTGATATCCAGAGCATATAGTGCTAAATGCTACACATATTTTGAAAATATACGCATGGTAGGCATCCTTTTCTCGAGAAAATCTAATATGCTCCATATGATTCCAAGAATTCATACCCCAAATGATGCTTGTTTGACCTATGGTGCATATCTCAATGCACTTACATTAGGTGGCATACATAGGTAAAAAAGGCATCATTCTGGGAATCTGCTACTACATGTCGTACATATAGCCTTTTTTTTGGGATATACTGAATATATAGCACTATATGCTATGCATATGGTTCATAAAGATCTAGAATCTCATATTGCTAATGTGCTTTCCCTAATCCCATGACCCTTACCTATAAATACATGCCTTGTATTTATTAAAAAGAGATCTAAAATTCATAAAATCTGTCAAAACTCTATCAAATTGTATTCTTACTTAATTAAGCCTTTAATTAAGTAATTAATTTAGGATTAGAGACTAATTAATCCTACTTAAATCCCTAATCACTTTTGAAATCAAGATCTCAGAAGCTAATCCTACTTTGGTGAGTTGAATGCCTATTCTCTTCTCCTTTTCTTCTTGATCTTATTATGGGTTGGTGATTTTTAGCTTTGTTTTGATGATTGGCTTCAATCATGAGTGATATAATGATCTCAAATGCTTGTTCATGGCTTTAATGATCTATTATGGTTGTAAATTTGTTGAGATTGGTGTTTTAGTTCATGTTTTTACTTAAAAACATGTTTTTATCTGATGTTTACTTGCTACATACTACACATAACATGCTTTGTGTTCCACACATAGCCTATATGTAGTCCACATCTTATTATGTATAGCACACATAGTTGCTAGATTTGCCAAAAAATCCTATTTGTTCATTCATTCTTCATTTATTTTCTGATTTCTGTTGAGGTCTTCAATAGCATTAAACGCTTCACAGTAGCCCTAATGATCTGAATTCATCATACATTGATTCCACATTCTTAATTTTGGCTTCAAAATTATGTTTCTCAAGTTAAATGCTTATTTAATTTATTAATTTCATGTTGATAATATGATTGGCTTTTATTGGTTGAGTTTGCTATCTCTAATTGACATTTGAATGATGTTAGAGTCTCTTAATTCATTGTGCCATGATTGATTTCATTTGATTTTTCCATTTAAATTAATAATTTTGCTTAATTTCTCAATTAATGCTATTTTAATTATGTTTAATGTTGTCACTTGACATAATTAGCATAATTGGATGTTGATTTATTTCTAAGTGATGTCTTATGTGATCTTAAAATCTTTTGATTATGTTATTGATTATTTTACATGATTTTCACAATCTAACTTATGTTTATTCCCATTTTCATGATTGTTGCCATTACATTCAACAAACTTTGGCCCTTGATTTTGGCTTTCATATGGTATTGAATTGATTGATCTAGTCCCATATTTTGTTTGCTACTAACAATTATTTGCTCATATTTTGCATTATCATTCATGCATTTTTGGCTCGTATTGCTTGAGGTTGACTTTTCTTGAGTGGTTGAGGTGTTGCTTAATGTCTCAGATTTTATGTATCATTAAAGATCTTTTGTATTAGAATAGACCTCTATTTTATTTCCCCTGGTATGTATGATTTAACCTTATCTCATCGTGTATCCCCTATCTTCCTCGATCCCTTTCTTTGGGCCATTATTCTTAATTTTCATTCATATTATTGTGCTCATTTTATCATTGCTATATGATGTATGCTATACCATATCATCTGACATGTCATGCCTATGCCATGTCATCTCATATGTCATGCCTATGCCATGTTATCTCATATGTCATGCCTATACCATATCATCTCACATGACATGCCTATGCCATGTCATCTCACATGTCATGCCTATACCATGCCTATGTCATGTTTCATGCCATGACTGTCATATCATATTCTATCATGCTATATCTTTCATGATTGCTATTATGCTATACCCCTTTATGTGCTTATTACATGTTTATGAATGCTCACTTGCCTAGGTGTCCCACCCTAATTTTGGACCGGTCGGATTGATTGGGATGAATCGAGCCTATCTCCTCGTCGTTTTGCCTTCACGGGCATCTCGGTTTGTCCCAGTGCATTCCAGGATTCAAGTTAGGGTTGCCCTAGGGGCATTTTTGTCATTTCGGGTACTTACCCGTACAGGTAAGTTTTGGAAGCGATTCGGGTATGTTCCTTACCCGTATGGGTAAGTAACTTACCCGTTTCGCTACCTTAACTTACCCGAACGGGTAAGTTCCCTCAGACCTAATTTAACCCTAATTCGGCCATTTGGCAAAGGGGTTCGCACTTCGAGATAAAAAAACCTAATCTCGAGTAGCCGTCGGCAGCCGAAAAACGTGATTAAACACTCCAAAAACCTAATTCCAACAATCCTAAACCTCTAGGATTAATCAATTGGCACTAAATCAATAGACTTATGTTAATTTTAATCGGGAATATTGGAACTTTGGATTGCTATCATCATTCCTTAACATTGGAATTGGATTGGAAAACTTGAAGTTGCTTGGAGAATCGACATAGGTAATGATCTACAACTTATTGCTTGATTGTTTGTTGATTTTCATTTGATTT
>CANYBF010086690.1:0-17052 GCA_948192965.1 Dalechampia spathulata
TAGGACTCTTTGATTTCAGCTCTCTGATGACTTTGACCCATGATAGGATTTCCTTGAAGAGTAATCTCCTAATGGAAGTAGGAATCCTTATTGAATTAGGAATCCTAGTTGAATTAGGACTCTTTGATTTCAACTCTCTACTGACTTTGACCCATGATAGAATTTCCTTGGAGTGTAAGTTTGACTTTATTCTACTCAAACCATCGGATTGGTCAATTGTAACTCTGGACCTCCATTTGAAATGCTTCCAATTGATGCCATGATTGAATTTGAAATTCTTATTGTATTGATGTAAAATCTCCATGGTCTGTTTTGTATCATTGAAACCTCTCTTTCCCTCTGAAGTATTTTCTTTTGATCTTCATATACTTCTTGAAGGGATAATAGAGCTAGCACTACCTTCTTTCCTTCATGAGAAAAGGAATACCTGTTGTTATACCCATCATGTAGAACTCTCCTATCAAATTGCCAATAGTAGGTGACCTGCTTGCATAGGTACAACATCACAAGCCATTTCATCTTTGTACCATCCTATGGAGAATGGCACCATCACTTGGCGTGTCACCTTCACCTCTCCACATTCATTCAACCATTGTAATTTGTATGCTTTAGGGTGTTTATTGCATGCCAAGTTCAGCTTCTCCACCATACTTACACTAGCAACATTGGTGCAACTTCTACCATCTACAATCATGGAACACAGCTTTCCATTGACCAAGTATCTAGTGTGAAATATGTTTTCATATTGCTCAAGACTTTCTTCCTTCACTTGCATATTTAGAGCACGCCTAGCAACCAAACTCTCACCATGTTTAGCAAAGACTACTTCATTCCCTTCTTCTGCCTCATTGTCACTACAATCAATTAAAGAATGCATTTCATCTTCAGACTCAGAGTATATTTTCCCATGCTCTGTGGTTAACATGAGTCTTTTATTAGGACATTGAGATGCAATATGTCCTTTTCCCAAACACTTGAAAGCATGTGATTTCCCTACTAGAAGTCAAAGGATTTGAATTTATTTTAGCTTCTTTAGGGGCAGTTTGAATGGCTTCCTTTCCCTTGTTGGCTAAACATGTTCCTTGAAATTGTGAACTTCTAGCTTCTTTCTTTTCATCTCTTTTACTCCATTTAGAGTTCCAAGTATTACTGGAACTTCCTTGGAATTTGCTAGAACTTCTTCCCTTCCTTTGTTTTTCAATCTTCATTGCCATGTCTAGCATCTCTTCAAAAGTATCATACTCGTATAGCTCAATGGTATCTGCAATCTCTTTGTTTAGACCACCAAGAAACCTAGCCATGGTGACCTCTTCATCCTCCTCAATGTTAGCTTGAACCATGCACATCTCCATCTCTTTATGGTAGTCTTCAACACTCCTTCTTCCTTGCACCAATCTATGCAACTTTTGATGTAGGGACAAATCTATGTTGCATAGCCTCCTTCATGGCCTCACAAGTTAGGATAGGCCGAATGCCCTTCTTCCTTCTATTGGAATTAAGTTGATCCCACCAAAACATAGCATAGCCAGTGAATTCAACTGCTGATACTTTGACTTTCTTCTCCTCTGAATAGTTTTGTCATTCAAAGATCATCTCTACTTTCCTCTCCCATTCAAGGTATTCTTCAGCATTGTTGTTCCCCTTGAATTCAAGCATTCTCATCTTTATGGTGCCAAGGTTTCCATCTACATGACCACTAGTTATGGTCTCTCCTTCTTCCTCTTCATGGATTTATCGTAATGCAAATCCTCTATCACCACCTCTAGCTCCTCTTATTAGTTGGAATCTGCGATCATAGCCTCTTTGAAGATTTTGAGTTGGTGTTCGAATGTCATCCCCTTTGGTTGCACTTTGATTTGACTTAATTTCTTGCAACTCCTCAAATACAAGTCTTTGAAACTTCTCCATTTATCCATTAATTGCCTCCATGAAAAGTTTCAAATGGGGATCTATTGTAGGTGCATCTTCTTTCTCATGATCATTCTTAGAAGAACTCATTATGAATAAGAAAAAGAAAACAAATGTTAAGGTTAATTAAATCACTCCCTCACGTGTTTACTCTCTATTTGGCTTTTCTAGATATGAATCACTCATGCCTTTTTCCTCTCTATTGCAATTTTCCAATTGAATTTTGGAACCAAAGCATACCAGTCAAAGTAAAAGTACACGTTTGGAAGAAAATGAACGACCTAAATAATTTGACACAAGCTCTAGATAGGAATCAATTAAGACAAGTTGAATGGTAGCACAAGAACAATGATATGTATTACTTGATTAAAACAATAATTAGAGTGTAGAGACCATCAAATAACACTCTATCAATGTCAAGAAGCAAAGCTAGCTTAAACAATAAAGTAAGACAACTAGAATCAAATAAGACAATTTGGAATATGTAAGAATTTGTTCCACTTCAAAGCAAAACAAATATTGAACCTAGTTAAGTCTACCCAAGCAAAGTAGCAAATAAAAACAAAGGACCTTTCAAGTAATTGGAGCCAAATTAAGATAGTATGTGCCAACCTAATTTGTTCAAGTCCTAATTATGCAAGAATATATGCGTTTGAGATGATTTAGGACACTATCAAGGAGTCCAATTTTTATAGGGCTCTTCCACTTTTCATGCAAGTTGTCTGAAATGGCCTTTAGAAAGCAAACAAGGTGTCCTAGTTGTGTTAGAACTCTTCATAATTCTCAAAAATAAGTGTCCCACTTGTGTTAGGACTCTTTGCAATTCTCAAAATAAGTATCCTAGTTGTATTAGGACTCTTCACAATTCTCAAAATAAGTGTCCCAGTTATGTTAGGACTCTTCACAATTCTCAAAGTAAGTGTCCTAGTTGTATTAGGACTCTTCACAATTCTCAAAATAAGCATCCTAGTTGTATTAGGACTCTTCAAATTTCTAAAAATAAGTGTCCTAGTTGGTTTAGGACTCTTCTCTAGTATGAGAAACTTGTAAATAACACAATAGGATAGAAGATATTATTTTTTCTCTTTTTTTATTTTTTTTGTTTTTTTTATTTTTTTGTATTGTTTTTTTGTTTTTTTATATGACTCAAATGACTAGAATAAGGTAATGAATAGACTCACTAAACACATAAACATAACTAGAAACTTTAAAGAAATAAAACGGCACAATAAGAAAAGAAACTAATTAAACAAAACCCTAGGAACTAAGATAAATAGGAATTTGCCTTGCCTTTGATCTCTGATACCAAATGATGCAGAACCCAATGGCAAGTATGTTACAAACCCACACGTACCTAAGATATAGCTCCAATGGTAGAATAAACCCCTGCACTATTGAACCTCCAAACTAGCAAGTATGGAAACGCAAATGATAAGGCTTAATGGAAGAAGAGAAAATGCCACAATTAACTTGATAAGTTAACCCTAATTCCTAATGCAATTAGAAGAAAGCAAATTCTCACTTCCTAACTAAATACATAAAATGCATAAGCATAAATAAAACCAAAATTGGTTCTTTGTATTGAATGATAATTGAAAGGTTCTGAAAAAGGTTTACATAAGCCACTATTTATACTAGTTTCTAATCCTAGTCCTTCAAGGATATGGAAGTCTTAATCCAAGGAGGGCTTGGTCTTCTATTCCTACTCTAACTTAAAAGATAAATAAATAAATAAAAATAATGCTAAAATTACATGAAAATTCGTATAAGCTCATTAAGCTACTAATTGGCCTAGCTTCCTTCCTTTATTGGGTCCTCAACATGCCTAACTTATGGCTCAGCATGCCTAACTACTCCATAGGCTTATGAAATAAAGCTATAGCTTCATAATTAGACTCAAATGGCATCCTTTAGGCTCCATTCTCTTCTAAATTCGCCCCAAGCAATATTATGGCCTTAGGCACCTCTTTAAGCTCCAAATAGCACTTGTAGAAAACTTGTTCTTGTAGCTCCATTATTATTTGTTCTTGAATAAATAAGTTCAGGGCTACTTTAAATTTATGGGCTCGTGACCTTGTAATTGGACCACTTGGAAGAGTTAGTGGGTCTTCTTTCAAGCTCCTTGTGTTCTCTTGAGTCCCATGTAGAACCGTATCAAGTACTTATGTTATGTACTTTTATTGTATGTAATATTAATACTACTTTATTATGTAAAATTAATTACACAGATCTCACATAATGGATGATGGTATGAGAATGCATGATAGATATATGATATATGCATAGGATATAATACATGCATACTATTGTGTATTGATATTACCCATGTTTATAAATATTATCGGATTACAGGTACATATTATTGACATAGTTAAAGGAATTGAAAAAAATTGTACATATCCCTTATAGGATATTTAATGATTTCCCTGCTTAGGGGATTATTAACTATTCTATAAGAGCATGTTACATCAGATTTGGGTGTGACATGTTTTAATGGTATCCGAACAAGGGTTAGCTCAACTTATAATTATTGAATGATGTGATTATTGCCAAAGGTTAATAAGTTGCATAATGGGAGTATTGTTAGTCCTTACTGCTACTGATTGTTATGATCTATGTATGTGTTTAACTATTATATATTATAATAGATAGAGCAGTTATAGTTGGTGAGGAAGATGAGGGTAAGTTGAATCATTAAGAGGGCATGTCAAAGGCTGGTGAGAGGCAGGAACATGTTAAATAGGATGAATAGGGAGAGAGAGTAACTCCTATAGAGCAACCAGCCACATCTGTTGTCTATCCTATAAGCAAGTTGCTATTATAGTTCTAGCTCCACCTCCAATAGCAGTTAGAGATGTATAGAAGAAAGATTTTAAGAATTTATGAGCATATGGGGCTACTGGCTTTGATACGGTTCCAAGTGGTTCGGTCACAAGGTCACAAGCCAACAAATATAAAGCATCCATGAATTCATTTATTCAAGAGCAAGTAACAATGGAGCTATATGAGCATGCCTTCTACAAGTACTATTTAGAGCTTAAAGAGGTGCCTAAGGCCATAATATTGCTTGGGGTGAATTTAGAAGAGAATGGAGCCTAAAAAGTATGCTATTTGGGTCTAATTATGAAGCCACATCCTTATTTCATAAGCCTATGGAGTAGTTAGGCATACTGGGCCATAAGTTAGGCTTGTTAAGAATCTAATAGGGAAAGGAAGTCAAGTCAATTATTAGCCTAATTACCTTACATGAATTTCCATGTAATTATAGCATTATTTTATTTTATTTATTTATCTTCTTAGTTAGAGTAAGAATAGAAGACCAAGTCCTTTTTGGATTAGTCTTACATATCCTTGAAGGACTAGGGCTAGAAGCTAGTATAAATAGAAACTTATGTAAACCTATTCATGACTTTTTGATTATCATTTAATATATAGAACCAATTTTGGTTTTATTTATGGTTATGCATGTTATGTTATTAGTTACGAAGTAAGGATTTGTTTTCTTCTAATTGCATTAGGAATTAGGGTTAACTTATCATATATATATATGGCATTTTCTCTATTTCCATAGCCTAATTATTTTCTTTTCCATACTCTATAGTTTAAGGGTTCAATAGGGGGGTGTTTAATCTTCCATTGGAGCTATATCTTAGTGTGTGTGAGGGTTTATGGCATACTTGCCATTTGGTTCCGCATCATTTGGTATCAGAGCCAAAGGCAAGGTAAATTCCTATTTATCTTAGTTTTAGAGTTTTATTTCAAATTATTCTATATTGTGCCATTTTATTTGTTTAAAGTTTCTAATCTTTGCATATTTGTTGTTTGATCTCCTTTAATACCTTTATCCAAAATATATTTATTCAATACCTTCAATACCTTTTTATATTTGTATCAAAATATAAAAAAATGAAAAAACAAAAAAACAAAAATATCTTCTATTCTATTATGATATTTACAAGTTGCTCATACTAGAGAAGAGTCCTAAACCAACTAGGACATTTATTCTATGAATTATGAAGAGTCCTAACTCAAATAGGACACCTTCTTTGCTACCCTAAAGGCTATTGAGATATATTGTATGAAAAAGTGAAGAGTCCTACAGAAGTTGGACTCCTTGATTATTGCCTTGTTTATCTCAAACAAACATATTATTGCATGATTGTAGCTTAGATGAATTAAATTGGCACATACTATCTAAATTCAGCTCTAATTACTTCAAAAGCTCTTGTTGATTTGTTTGCTTTGCTTCGGTAGATTTAATTAGGTTTAATATTTGGTTTGCTTTTGAAGTGAATCAAATTCTCACATATTTTTTGGATTGTCTTTGTTAAATTCTAGTTATCTTGCTTATTGTTTAAACTAGCTTTGCCTCTTAACATTGTTATAGTGTTATTTGTTTGTACCTATACTCTAATTGTTTAAATCAAATAGTACAAATTCTTGTTCTTGTACTATCATTCAAGTTATCTAAGTGTCTTCTTTCTAGAACTTATTTTCAATTGTTTTTGTTCTTTGCTTTCCAAAATGTGTACTTTTACTTTGATTGATGTGCTTTAGTTCCAAAATACAATTGGAAAGATTACAATAGAGAGGTAAAAGGCATAACGAGTGGGTCATATCTAGAAGAGCCAAAAGAGAGTAAACATATGAGGGAGTGATTTAATTGACCTTTGCATTTGTTTTTGCTTCTTATTCACAATGAGCTC
Organism: Dalechampia spathulata; assembly: GCA_948192965.1. NCBI lineage: Eukaryota > Viridiplantae > Streptophyta > Magnoliopsida > Malpighiales > Euphorbiaceae > Dalechampia > Dalechampia spathulata. The sequence goes on from CANYBF010086690.1 coordinate 6,615, forward strand.
TTCTAAGCATGATCATAAGCAAGAGGATGTGCCTACAATAGATCCCCAATTGAAACTTTTCATGGAAGCAATCAATGGGCAAATGGAGAAGTTTCAAAGGCTTGTTTCTAAGGAGTTGCAAGAGGTTATAATGGGAGATTCCAACCAATAAGAGGAGCTAGAGGTGGAGATAGACAATTTCCATTGTAGCATGTCCAAGAAGAGGATGAAGGAGAGACCACAACTAGTGGTCATGTAGATGGGAACCTTGGCACTATAAAGATGAGAATGCTTGAATTCAAGGGGAACAACAATACTGAAGAATACCTTGAATGGGAGAGGATAGTGAAGATGATCTTTGAATGCCAAAACCATTCAAAGGAGAAGAAGGTAAATGATCCAGAAACCCAAGACCTTTGCTCAAGGATCCTCAACTTGTTGATTTCATGAACCTCTTCACAAATGATTCAAGCTAACCAAGGATTTGTTAACCCCTCCTAGTTGATCGAAGTCCTAAATAGTTCATTCTAAAGATTTGAAAAATCTTTAACCCAAATCTAGTGGTAACTAAGCAAAAGGTAAATAGGAAAAAGAATAATCTAACCTAAGAATAAACTCGAGCAAGATAATCAATCAATTTAATATAAAACTGAAGGAATTATTCTCACAAGAATAAAATTCAACATGAAAGAAAAGAAATAATCATTGAATGCCTTTGCCTTTGGCTTACACTAGTATTTATAGTACTTAAGAGATAATCCAACCCTAGATGGATTTGTACTCCTACTCCTATTCTACTTTAGTAAAGCAAATAAAAACTAATAAAATTAAGGGAAATTCGTACAAGCCAATGGGTCTTAAAATTGGCATGACTCTATTCTTGGTCCAATGACTAATGGGAATCATAACTAGGCTTAGGCTTGGTCAATTAAACCTAAAACTCACTAAACCAAGCTTTATTAACTATTTTTGGGTTGGCTTTTGAGTTATGAACGTGAATAGTACATAATCTACCCAATTTCTATAGACTAAACTCCTAACTATTAATTTGACATTGTTCTATTTAGCTTGGATAGAAAACCCTAAGCTTAAGTCTTCATGGATTAGGAATCCCAGTTAAAGTAGGACTCTTCATTCCTCAGGAATCCTTGTTGGAGTAGGACTCTTCATTCTTTAGGAATTCTAGAAATCTTCATTATTTTAGAAATCCTAGTTGGAGTAGGACTCTTCATTCCTCAGGAATCCTAGTTGGAGTGGGACTTTTCATTCTTTAGTTATTTGTTAGCTTTTATAACTACAGGAATCCTAGTTGGATTAGGACTCTTCCTACTTCAGTTCTTCTACTGGCTTTGATAACTAGGAATCCTAGTTGGATTAGGAATCCCAGTTGGATTAAGACTCTTTGTTTTATCTTTGTGATGACTTTAACCCATTATAAAACTTCATTAAAGAATAAGTTTGAATTTATTAGATTCAAACCTTTGGATTTATCAATTGAACCTCTAAATCTCCATCTAAACTACTTCCAAATAATGCCATGCTTGAATTTGAAATTTTGATGATATGAACATAGAATTTCCTTGGTCATGATTGTATCAGTAAAGATAGCAGTAGTCAAATTCACTGGTTATGTTATATTTTTATGGGATTAACTCAACTCCAATAGAACAAAGAAAGGCATTCAGCCTATCCTAACTTGCAAGGCCATGAAGGAAGCTATGCAACATAGATTTGCCCCTACTCACTACTTTAAGGAGCTATATCAAAATTTGCATAGATTGGTGCAAGGAGGAAGAAGTGTAGAAGACTACCATAAAGAAATAGAGATGTGCATGGTTATAGCCAACATTGAGGAGGATGAAGAGGTCAACATGGATCGATTTCTTGGTGGTCTAAACAAGGAGATTTTGGATGCCATTGAGTTATATAAGTATGATTCTTTAAAAGAGATGCTTGACATAGCCATAAAAATTGAAAAGCAAAGGAAAGGTAGGAGTTCTAGTAAAGTCCAAAGAAGTCCCAATAATACTTGGAACTCTAAATGGATCAAAAGAGATGAAAAGAAAGAAGTTAGAAGCTCACAATTTCAAGGAACAGGTTCGGTTAACAAAGGAAAGGAAGCCATTCAAACTGTCCTTAAAGAAACTAAAGGGAATTTGAATCCCTTGACTTCTAGTAGGGAAATAAAGTGCTTCAGGTGTTTGGGAAAAGGACATATTGCATCTCAATGTCCAAATAAAAGACTCATGTTGACCATAGAGCATGGAGAAATATACTTTGAGTCTAAAGATGAAATGCCCTCTTTAATTGATTGTAGTGACAATGAGGTAGAAGAAAGGAATGAAGTAGTGTTTGCTAAACATGGTGAGAGTTTGGTTGCTAGGCATGCTCTAAATATGCAAGTGAAGGAAGAAAGCCTTGAGCAATGTAAAAACATATTTCACACTAGATGCTTGGTCAATGAAAAGGTGTGTTCCATGATTATAGATGGTAGAAGTTGCATCAATGTTGCTAGCATAAGTATGGTTGAAAACCTGATCTTGGCATGTAATAAACACCCTAAACCATACAAATTACAATGGTTGAACGAATGTAGAGAGGTGAAGGTGACACGCCAAGTGATGGTGCCATTCTCCATAGGATGGTACAAAGATGAAATAGTTTGTGATGTTGTACCTATGCAAGCAGACCATCTACTATTAGGAAGACCTTGGCAAATTGATAAGAGAGTTCTACATGATGGGTATAACAACAGGTATTCCTTTTCTCATGAAGAGAAGAAGGTAGTGCTAGCTCCACTATCCCCTCAAGAAGTGTATGAAGATAAAACAGAGATACTTGAGAGGGAAAGAGAGGTTTCGGCCTTGGGAAAAAATGGGAGTGAAGTTTTGGCTTCCTTGGAGAAAAAGAGAGAAAAAGGAAAGAATGAGGGCAAAGAGGCTAGAAAAGAAAATAAACAAATTAATGGCCCTTTGGTAAGTGAAGATAAGAGAGAAGGGAAAAAGAAACAAAACTTTTATGTGAGAATGAGAGAGGTTAAGAGTGCCATTTCCTTAAAAGAAGCCTATTTTGCTTCTTAGGTACAAGGAAATTTTATTTGCTGACACTAACATTAACCTTGAAAATTTGCCGTCTAGCTTTGTTTTAATGTTGTAGGAATTTAATGATGTCTTTCCTAATGAGATGCCTAATGAATTACCACATTTAAGAGGAATAGAACATCAAATTGACTTCATTTCTCACTCTACCATATCTAATTGATCAGCATATAGAAGCAATCCTTTGGAGACTAAGAAAATGCAAAGACAAGTGGATGAGCTATTGGAAAAAGTATTGGTAAAGGAAAGCATGAGTCCTTGTCCCGTTCCAATCCTACTGGTACCTAAAAAGGATGGAACATGGCACATGTGTATTGATTGTAGGGTGGTCAACAAGATACTGTAAAGTATAGATGCCCTATTCCTAGACTTAATAACATGTTGGATGAATTGCATGGGGCTCTTTACTTTACTAAAATTGATTTAATGAGTGGATATCATCAAATTAGGATAAAACCTAGAGATGAATTGAAAACTACATTCAAAACTAAGTATCAATTTTATGAATGGTTAGTAATGCCTTTTGGTTTAACTAATGACCTAGCACATTTATGAGGCTTATGAACAATGTATTGCATGCATTCTTAAGGAGATTTATGGTTGTGTATTTTGATGATATACTTATTTATAGCAAGTCTTTAGAGGAACATATTGAGCATGTTAGGCTAATTTTACAAACTTTAAGGGAGGAGAAGTTATATGCTAAGCTTAAAAAGTTCACCTTTTGTATATATAGACTTGTATTTCTTAGTTTTATTTTGAGTACATAGGGAATTGAGGTTGATGAGGAGAAAATCATGGCTATAAAAGTGTGGCCTATGCCTAAGACTATGACTGATGTAAGAAGCTTCCATGGCTTAGCAAGCTTTTATAGGCATTTTATGCAAGATTTCTCTTCAATTGCAACACCACTCATAGAGATAGTGAAGAAGGAAGTTGGCTTTAAATGAGGGGAAGAACAACATATGTTTGATGCACTAAAGGAGAAATTGACTTTGGCCCCTATTCTATCCTTTCAATAAGACTTTTGAGATTGAATATGATGCTTTGAGGGTATGAATTGGAGAAGTTTTAATGTAGGAAAAGAAGCCAATTGCCTACTTTAGTGAGAAGCTAAAATGAGCTCAACTTAACTATTCAACCTAGGACAAAAATTGTATACCTTGGTTTGAGCTATGGAGGTTTGGCAACACTACTTACTACCCAAGGAGTTTGTCATGCATACTGATCATGAATCCCTTAAGCCCTTCAAGGGACAAGGGAAGATCAATAAATAGCATGGTAAGTGAGTTGAATTCATTGAGCAATTTCTTTTTGTGATTCAATACAAGCATGGAAAGGAAAATGTTATGGCTGATGCATTGTCAAGAAGGTATGCCTTGATCTCTACCTTTAGTTCAAAATTACTTGGATTCAAATATATTAAGGGTCACAAACTTTGTATGCCTAGATGTTCTATGCATGACTTGCTTGTGTTAGAGTCTCATTGTTGGAGGGATTGATGGGACATTTTGGGGTACATAAGACTTATGATATGTTGAATGAACACTTCTATTAGCCTCATATGCATAGAGATGTTGAGAAAGTGTGTAATGCTTGTATTGCATGTAAATAAGTAAAATCTAAGTCTATGCCTCATGGTTTGTATATACACTTGCCTGTACCTAACTCATCATGGACTAATATATCTATGGATTTTGTGCTTAGATTGCCAAGAACTAGGAAAGGTAGAGATGGCATATTTGTTATGGTTGATAGGTTTAGCAAAATGGCTCACTTTATTGCTTGTCATAAGTGTCATGATGCTATTCATGTTGCTGACCTAATCTTTAAGGATGTTGTGAGATTGCATAGGGGGCCACACACCATTATTTATGATAAAGATGCAAACTTCCTTTCATATTTTTAGCATGTTTTCTGGGGTAAACTTAGAACTAAGTTGCTTTATTCAATAACTTGTCATCCACAAAAAGATGGACAAACTAAGGTAGTGAGTAGAACTTTAGGAGCATTGCTTCAAGCCATAGTAGGGAAAAACTTAAAAACATAAGAGGATTGCTTACCTTTTATTGAATTTTCCTATAACAGAAGCATTCATTCTTCCATAGGATATTCACCATTCAAACTTGTGTATGGTTTTAATCCAATAACTATTTTGGATTTATCTCCTTTGCCTTTACATGAGCTATCTAGCCTAGATGGAAAAAGGAAGGCCGAATTGGTGAAATCAATGCACGAGAAGGCTCAAGTAAATATAGAGAAAAAGAATAAAGGGTATGTTGAAAAAGCAAATAGGGAGCGAAGGCAATTAAGATTGGAACTTGGAGAATGGGTTTTGGTGAATTTGCAAAAGGAGAGGTTCCCAAAGCAAAGAAGAACCAAACTAGATCCAAGGGGAGATTGCCCTTTCTAAGTGTTGGAATGCATCAATGACAATGGTTACAAGATTGATTTACCTGGTAAGTATCAAATTTCAGCTACTTTCAATGTTAGTGATTTATCTCCCCTTGATATGGATGTAGATTTGAGGACAAATCTTTTTAAAGAAAGGGAGAATGATACAGATCTACATGGGGCTCAACAGAATATAAGGAGCTTGAATGAAAAACCACTACATCTTCCAAGTGGTCCGGTCACAAGGTCATGGGCCAACAAATATAAAGTAGCCATGAATTCATTTATTCAAGAGCAAGTACTAAGGAGCTGTAAGAATAGGCTTTCTACAAGTGCTATTTGGAGCTTAAAGAGGCGCCTAAGGCCATAATATTGCTTGGGGTGAATTTAGAAGAGAATGAAGCCTAAAGTATGCTATTTGGGTCTAATTATGAAGCCATAGCCTTATTTCATAAGCCTATGGAGTAATTAGGCATACTAGGCCATAAGTTAGGCCTATTGAGAACCCAATAAGGAAAGGAAGTCAGACCAATTATTAGCCTAATTAGATTGCATGAATTTCCATGTAATTATAGCATTATTTTTTTTATTTATTTATCTTCTTAATTAGAGTAGGAATAGAAGACCAAGTTCTTTTTGGATTAGTCTTACATATCCTTGAAGGACTAGGGTTAGAAGCTAGTATAAATAGAAACTTATGTAAACCTATTCATTACTTTTTGATTATCATTTAATATACAAAACCAATTTTGATTTTATTTAAGTGAGAATATGCTTTCTTCTAATTGCATTAGGAATTAAGGTTAACTTATCATTTATTTATGACATTTTCTCTATTTCCATAGCCTAATTATTTGCATTTCCATACTCTATAGTTTGGGGGTTCAATAGGGCGAGTGTTTAATCTTCCATTGGAGCTATATCTTAGTATGCATAAAGGTTTGAGCCATACTTGCCATTGGGTTCCACAGTTGAGATGTAGCTTGAGAGGACCAGGAGAGTTCTATGATAGTTAAATTGTCTTGACTCAACAAATTTTGAGTACATTATCTCTCTACTTTAGGATGATGTATACGAGTAGTGGAAGACTATTCCATAGAGTGTGGCTTATCCACCAATGTTGACCTGGGGTGATTTTCAAAGGGAGTTCAAACAGAAGTATGTCCCTTTAGCCTACACAGACTAGAAATTGAATGAGTTCCTTAGCCTGAGATAGGGGAACATGTTTATGATAGAGTTTGAATGGGAGTTTATCAAATTGGCTTATTATGCTACATGCATTCTTACCACAGGCAATGATAAATGTAAGAGATTTGAACAGGGGCTGACTCCTCTTATCAGAGTATTGGTGCAAGGGTTCAACTATAAAATATTTCTCTACTTGAATGGCTAATGCTTTAAATCAAGAGTGTACCATCAAGGAAGAGGAGAGTACTACAGCTGGACAGTTTCAGAGATCCTTTTAGGGAGCCAATTCATCATTAAGCGGACAAAAGAGGGGCAAGTTTTAAGGTTCCTTTACAACTCAACCGATGGGATCTAGAGCACCATTGAATCATTAAGCACAAAGCAAGAGACCTATGGGCCATGGTGATTTGGGAGTCAAACCGAACCAGTGCCATAACTATGATCATACTTATTATGGAACTTGTAGAATTTGGACAGATGTATGTTATAGATGTGGTGGTATGGGGCACTTTGCATGAGACTATACTGTACATTGAATTATGTCAATACGTATAATGTCTGAAGATGGGTTATATTAGTAGAACCAATTAGCTAGATCTATTTCTAGTGCTTATCAAAGTGGAGATCATGGTAGGAGTAGAGGCCAAGGCCGTAATGGTGGAGGTCGAGGCAACAATCACGGGTCAATGTGTGATGATTTTTATAAATAATTTTAATTATATCATTTTTGTATTTTGTTTGTACTTCTTTGTTAGTTTATATGTTTAAGACAATAATTGTGATCTATTAGCTATTCCATCTGATGGTTCTTGAAGAGAGCTCTAATAGGGGATGGTAGTCATATTTCTAGCATAAGCCTCACTTGGAGCATAGGTGTCAATCACTTGTCATTATTAATGATATATCAATTTTAATGATAAGATTCTTATCTTGGTCCAATGCAAGCATTGATATCACTTCTGGAATCATCTCTATTATATAGCATAGTTATATATTTAATGACATAATGATAGAGATTTTACTAATACTTGTTATAAACTACATCATTTACTTCACTATATGTCCATCTTAAACTATGGACATGCCCATGGTTGTTATGTTCTGATCAAATAATTTGAAATTGAAAAGAGTTTGCTATAACTCTTTTGGAAATTAAGAAAAGAAGTAAATTCACCAAAAGTAAGTCTTACTATTTTATTTATGTCATGTCTTTTATGATTGGAATTGTTTTTGATTGGTTAATTAGATATGATTTACCATGTGCTTTATAAAAAATGTTTTGCTTTATTTCACTATACACTAGAAAATCATGTAAATTATGTAACATTTATTTATTTTAATAAAAGGCATTATTCATTATTTAGTCATGTATTTCATTATATGTGTTTTGCTTTTACTTAAGTTAAATTGAGGTGAAGTACCTTGGTGACTAATCATTTCAACAAAAGATCTTCAAGTTATGTGTCACTTTATCTTATACTATATGGGTTTCATTAATAATGAATAAACTTAGTAGAAGCTAGGTGATCTACAACTACATCATGAACCTCTTGACAATAAGTTCTCATAATTGCCTTCTTTCTATATTTTTCTCCTTTAATAGCTCCTCATGCTTTGATACTTTGACCATTATTTTATAAAAGTCATGAAACTCCATTCCTTAAAATTTCTTTCTTAGCTAATGTCTAACACCATGTTATGCCATCTTCATTAACATTATTTTCTGGCATAACTACTCTACATAGATTCATTAATGTATCTATGAAATTGATTTTGATTCAAAGATCAATCAACAAGTTGGTGGCTTCCATAACAATTGCCTCTTTTAGGAATGCAATTTTCATCTTTGTATATGATGGTTGATATGTTTCCTCAATTTTAAGACTTTCTTAAGGAGCACCTACTAGCCCTTGAGGTCTTTAGAGGTCATTTATTCTTGAAGGAATAAGCCTCATTTTCCTTTATCAATGAACTAACATAAATCATCTTGTAAGTATTTTCAAGAGTTTAGCCAAGCTCTAATTCATACCCTTTAGAACAACCACTACTTGGACAAATTTTAGAGTCATTTTCACTATGATAACTTTTAAAGTTGATGATATTGCAACCTTATTAATGATGTCAAAATCTTCTTCTAAAGAATGCATGACCAAAAGAAAGACCTATCTAATTGTAGCTACATTTACCTTTTAGAAAAATGTTCCCTTTCAATTTACTCTACCAATTATAGGATGGAACCCTTGTTGTAACAATATACACTTTTGTGTTTTAAGACTAAGAAACAATTTATTTATCAAAACTACTTTTTTTGTGATATTTTTAATATGATCTCACCAAGGATGCTTAAAACATTATTCATAAGATTTTATAAAATCACATATCTTAGAAGCATATTAGAGAGTAAAAGTATTCTCAAGCTCAATGCATCTTTTAACTTATAAGCAAAGTACAATGGATTTTCCATTTGTTTGATTTAGAAAATTAAACTTAATAAAATAAGAAAATGTCTTGTATTAAAAATGAAAATTGATGTTTACAAGAAAATAGAAGGACAATGTAGAAGTGACAATTAAAAAAATTTATGCGATATGATTTTTTTGTGATGATTAGTACCTTGTATTTGTTGGTCCTCTTATTTATATTAGAACTAGTTACTTCTTTCCAAAATTCAAATAACTATTTTTCATCACTTACAAATTTCTTATGTAACTAGAATCTCTTATTCTCTAATAACGTTCTTTGATTTCATAATGAATTGCTTCTGCTTTGAACTTTTTGAATTTTCCTCTCTAAATTAGTTAAATTTTATTTAAGCGAATTAGCTTTGGGTTGGATTAAAATAGATACATATTTATGAAATTAATTAATAATCCCAACACGAAACATCATTTAATAAACTAAAATAATAAATAAATTTAAATTTATTTATTTAATCACTTTAATTGATTAAAAATAATTTTATTTTAATAAAAACACTGTATATATTAGATTTGATTTTCTGTGCACTTTTTATTGATTGATACTAATAGATTATACATTAATAATTATTATGTTTTATATAATTCATTTTAATATAGTAAAATAATAATTATAAATACTAATCTTTGTAATTAAAATTGATAAAATAGTGTACTTTATTTTTTCTTGTATTATTTATTAGTTGATATATATGTTAGTTAAATGTAAATTTAAAATATTATTTTTTCATTTAATCTAAATTGAACACTAATTAGTATTCAATTGATAACAACATTTTTTTAATAAAAATTAATGTTCAGATTTGGTTATCAATTGCATAAATATTAATATCTAAGTTCAGATAACATCTTTTGATTTTGATAAAATTAATATATAAATTGAAATAATTTTTTTAGTTCGAAGAAAGGAAATAATGATGATGATAATAATAATAATAAAGAAAAGTAACATTCATTGTTGAAGCGGCGGACGCTAGACAAGGAATATCCATTTGTTAGATTCCTATAGTCACAAAGGACTCGCAGAAGTAATACACTTAGGTTTTGATCTAACAATTAAAATAAGAATCCGTCATAGAAGCCATCATGGAAGCATGACGTGCTTCACCTAAGCTACATGCCCGACGATGGTCTATGTCCCATTACCCATGATTCTTCTTTAAAGATATTTATAACTAAATTAAAAAGATTTAGTGTCATATCATGTGTTCCCACCCTAATTATCGTAAGTTAATATATATATATATATATATATATATATATATATATATATATATATATATATATCTATTAAGATATAAA
>CANYBF010086722.1:0-18419 GCA_948192965.1 Dalechampia spathulata
ATGGATTAATATGCAAAATAAACAAATAAAATTCATTAGTAGCAAATGAATTTTGGATTTAATTGATTAGTCCAATACCATTTAAAAGAATGAACCAAGAGTCAAAATCCAGCAATTATTAGGCAATAATTACATGAATTAATACGAGCCGGATCTTGAAAATTCATTTTAATAAAAATAATTTTAGGCAAAATTATTTTATTGGATCATGGATAATTAATTAGGAGGACTATTATCACACAAAAATTACTGGAGATAGCCCTACGACCAATTAATTCCAATCCTTTCAAAAATCATATTTATACGATCAAAAATTACATTTTATCATAAAAATTAATTTTGAGGCCAAAATTAATTACATATAATTTTTATATGACAAGTCCAGAATACTTGAGCCACTGTGAGACTCAAATACCATTGGATACGTCAAAATACGGTGAAAATACGGCCCAAAATATGGTTTTTCTGGAAAAATGTGAACTATGCATGCCGCACATCAAGCTATGTGCGCCACACATAGGCAAGGTGTGGCACACATAGACCAACACGTGGTGCACATAGTTGATGAATTTGCACGAAAATGAAATCTGTCAGTACAGAATCAAACTACAGACAAAAATACGCAAGTTTAATGAAGACAGTACCTCATTTTGACCTCGTTTTGGCCTCCGGTTTGATGAACCAAACAATTAATTGAAATAATTAATTTTAAGGCTAAAATTAAATATATCTGGACAATTTATGACAGATCCAGAACCCCAAGTGCATGGAAAAGCTACTGGAGTCACTGGAAAATTCAAAACCAAAGCGGTTCGGGTTAAAATCGGGTTTTTCTGTGAAAACTGGGATCTATGTGCGTTGCACATAGATCTATGTGCACCATACATAGGGTATGTGTGGTGTACATAGATGTATATGTGGTGTACATAGGTTGAAAAACCGAAGCAAAACCAAAAATTTTTCAACAGAAATCTTAGATCGGGCCCCGATCTAGGTAGATCGGACCCAAAACCGGGTTTTGGTTCATGGATTGGCATCCAAATCATGAAAAATGATTTTGAAGTTAAAATTATTTAAAATCCGGCTAGATTTAGGGCAGATCTAGGGCACCCAAGGTATGGAAAAGCCTAAAATGACCTTAAAATGGCCAGATCGGGGGAAAAATCAGAAGAAACCGGGAGAAAATTAGAGTTTTCCTTGAAATCTGGGGGCTATATGCACTGCATATAGCCCTATGTATGCCACACATGAGCTACATGTGGTGCACATAGGGGTATATGTGGCGCACATACCCCTTAAAATTGAAGGAAAATGAAGAAAATAGAGAAAACGGGAAGAAATTACCTTGTAGCAGAGGCTTTTCTTCCTTGTTCTTGCTTCCTTCCACATATAGGGAGCCTAACTAATGCTAAATTATCTCTAAATCCTAAGATTTAATTAATTAAGTGCTTAATTAATTTTTGGGAGAATTTTGGCAGAGTTTTGGGTGCCCCTTGGAGCAATTTCGGATCCCTTTCAGATGACCCCTAGCTCTATATTTATAGAGCAAATTTTGGGCGTGGCAATTTTGTAATTTTTTCCCGGATTTGAAAAATTTTAAAACTATGTGCGCCACATATAGGGCTATGTGCTGCGCACATAGACCTACATGCGTAGCACATAGTTTGAAAACCCTCACGTAGGGCCCACTACGATCATTTTCGGGATGCACCCTGAAGCGTATAAGCGTTATTTGACATAAGGAACAACTTTGTAGAACAAAGTTTTTCCAAATTCGGTCCTGAGAAGACTCCCGACCAAACGTCTTTACTATGCAACGTTCGTAGCCTATATGGCTATGCGCTACGCACGTTACATTTTTGACCTATGCGCTACGCCTCGTACGAGCGGAACGGGATGTGTGCCATATGTCCAGGAAGATGTAAACGACATTTCAAGAAACTTTACAGTTATAAGTTTTCTCAAATTCGGCTCCGAACACCGAGTTTTGTTTAATGGGCCCGTTTTAGGCCCAATAGGCCCATTAAGGCCAAAACGTGGCATTTAGGATGCCTTGAGTCGTGCCTCGCGTAGGCACTAGTGAAAATGTATTATGTGCATTTTGAACACTTAAATTTGGGCCGGTCGGGTGGTGGGCCCACCTGTGAACTATTTATGATGAATAGTACCCTGGTGGGTCCCACAGCATAAAAGGGAATAAGAAGTGGCAAATAGCATGCCAAGCATTTTGCCTTAAGTAAGGCAGCAGATAAGATGTGTTCTGTGCGTACAGAATGCATCAAAGTGGACTATAGTGGGAAGCAGGCCCCACTAGTGTTTAGTGGGCCCCACAGTGCGGTGAGCCTAGAAATGTGGCATTCAGGATACCACGAGGTGTGCCTTGTGTAAGGCTGCAGCGGAATGTATTCTGTAAGTACAGAATACACAGAATAGGCTAATTGGGGAAAGCGGACCCTGCCTGTATACTATTCATAGTGAATAGTGACTTAGGTTCAAAATGCAATATTTTGCATTCTGTGCATCCTACCATGCGCAGGCAGGCATGAAATGTATTCTGTAAGTACAGAATACGCAGAATAGGCTAATAGGGGCAGTGGGCCCCACTAATACCCTAGGTGGTCCCTACAGCGTAGTGGGCTTCGAAGATGGTATTTGCGATGCCAAGTGCTGTGCTTTGCGTAAGGCAACTGGAAAATATATTCTGTAAGTACAGAATACACAGAATAGGTTATCAGGGGCAGCGGGCCCCACTATTGCCTGGCAGGCCCCACCTACATACTATTCATGATGAATAGTATCCATGGCCAAAAATGCAATATTTTGCATTTCAAATGGTTTGCCTTGCGTAGGCAACTGTGAAGGGTATTCTGCATGTACAAAATACTCAGAATAGAGAAAATGAGAGTGGCGGGTCCCACTAGGTGCCATGGTGGGCCCTACCAACTTTGATGTATTCTGTACACCAGAATACCCAAGAGAAGCCTACAGAGGCCTATATGCATAATTGGGGTCGATACGGGACTAAGACCAAGCCAAATCAACAGAAACCCGAAATCGCATGATGGTGAAAAGTCAGGGTCAACACATTACTATTATGTTGCCTCCATTTTTAATGATAATTGATTTAGCAACAGTTACTTTACTGTCATTGGTTTATCGTTAAGCCTTATAAGGACAGATTTAGTGATGATAAAGTCCATCACTAAACTATCTATTTTTTTGTAGTGGTAGAGTAGCCATTTTACAAGTATGATCCATCTTTTAGTTCAATATTTAAAGAATTAAAAGAACAACTTTGCCCACTCCTATGGCTTGATGCCTCTTTAGGGCTTGATACTATGATAGATTCTTTAGATGTTAGGTTGAAGATGGCTCTCGACTCTTTTAGTATCAGAGCTTTGATTATAGCAAAATTATTTTTTAATTTATATTGAAGCATAAAGAGTCTCAAGTAATAAAAAAAATCCAATTCTACTACCTCTTCTTAACAACTTCTCTTCACCCTTCCCCTCTTAAACTTCCAGATTCTTGTAAAAGTTCCTTACTAATAAGATTGAATATTTTGTAGAAATCACCCATAAAACTCAAGATATCTAGATAGATGATTCCCTACTTCCTCTTTTTAACCCTTATAAAGTCTTTTAAAAGAAACCACATATCTTAGCAGAAGTATTTGAGATATTATCCATAGGCCTTCTTCCTCTTTTATAAAAGAATATATGCAATCTTCTTCTCTTTCTTGATGTAATCTTACTGCCACTGCTAAAGAATAATATATCACTTTAGAAATCACCCATGAATCCATTTTTTAGTTGACTTGTAAATGTCATTTCCATCTCCATTTTTGATTCATCTAAATAGTTCTATCCTATCATGGAATATATGAACTTCTTGTTATTGCTCATCTCTCCCTTCTTGATACTCAATGTATTGAATATGAACATGCAATTATTAGCTCCATAGTCCCTATATTAAATGCAAGAAGTATGGTTCTAACTTTCTTTCCTAATTTTAATATCTTTGAAAGATGCCTATCTTTCTTAGGCTTTAAAGATTCAAGTTTAAATGACTAGAGGAAATCATATAGCTAACTCTCTATTCCATCATCATATTGTCTATTGATTGTAAGATCATGCAATCATTTTAACCACACCAGGTGTCTCCTTTTCTAATGCCTTGTTCATCTTTGCTGAGTTAAATAAAGTTCCCACTATCATTCAAACTCCCAAATAACTATCCCGAGAAGACTTATCAAATCTCATTCTTACTGCTGATAAATTATAAAAAAAACTATAGTATGATGCACTTCTAGTCCAAGCAACTAATTCAATTTTTATCAAGTAAGCAGCTTAGAAAGCTAAAGCAGTCTTTCATTAAGGAAGGGACTCTATTTTAGAGATAACCTTGTTCTATTTATCTTCCATTACTCCTATAGTTCTTCCAAAAGAAAAGAAAATCCTTATCCATATTTTTACCATCAAGGGAGAATGTTGTTATGTTAGTAAAATCAATGGTCATTTCTTATAGGATATTCAAGGATCAGGCATGTATGATCCTGAATGTACATGCAATGAAGATTATGAAGATGACATGGATCTCAGATGGCCATGTCATAATCCTTTAAAGAATTTCCTTATTGCTTCTCCTTATAAATTGATCCCTAAGGCATTCCCCAAGCCAAAGGATGATGATGAGGATGACTTTAATACTGGTGTTTGGATTGGAATTCCAAAAGAGAACCAGTTAGAAGAAACTCCTCTTCCACTTTTAATTTATATAATAACTCTTAATGTTTTAAAAAAGGAAGGACATTTTGAAGATCCCAAGCCTAGACTTATTCATAAAGCATTCTTTTCTCTATATTTTTGCAAACCAAACCCCTCAATGATATCACCTATATTACCATGCAATCTTGCATGATGTTCTCTTATAGTTCATAAGAGTTTCCACCCTTATCTTGAGTAGTTGATCCTAAATCACCTATATAGTCAACTATCTAGAAGAATTTTGTACTTCCCAATAGCCAACTCAAGGACCTCTCTTTAGCATATGAAGTCTTGAATTGGAAATCTCAAAATGCTAAAATCTAAAATCACTATCTATAGAAAATTGATCAAACCAAAACAACCATCTTCAATACATGGTAACATATTTTTCTTAAGGTGCCCTAGCCTTGTATTCTAAGCTTTAGGCCTAAATGATGCAGCTTGATAAGGAACTTAACACCATGATAGGAATAAAGACATTCTCTCTAAAGTTCTTCTAGAAAGAATAAGAAACTCAACAGTTGAAACAATTAATTCAAGAAATAGAGGAAAGCATCAAACCCATAAAATAACCTCTTTTCCCTTATATAGTTCCATCTATCTATTTTGAACCTAAAAAACACTCTTAATTTTTTTCATATTTTATCTTATTCCAAGAAGAATAAAGAAGAGTTCTCATAGTTCTTGTAATAAGGTTGTAGGTAAGAGACCCATGATACGGCAACCACCTTCATCTCAAATGATGAATTTACAAATCCATTCTTTTGATTCTGAAACTGATACTAATTTTTCTTCTCAAGAATTTGAACTATTTAGTTTGGTAGATATAATTGAAATATTGATGAACACCACCACTATTGAAATAAAACACTCATCTCAAACCAATCCTAAGAGATAAAGTTCTAAGCCTATTATATTAAATCTTTATGATGATGATACATCATTTAATCGATCTTATCATTTTAATTCATTTACACTTGTTGATATTCCACCTTCAAAAT
The DNA here is from genome assembly GCA_948192965.1 of Dalechampia spathulata. Lineage (NCBI taxonomy): Eukaryota > Viridiplantae > Streptophyta > Magnoliopsida > Malpighiales > Euphorbiaceae > Dalechampia > Dalechampia spathulata. The sequence continues at coordinate 5,768 of CANYBF010086722.1, forward strand.
GGTATAATTAATTATGAAAATTAAATGCTGGGATTGATCTACAATTGACCAATTGTCATGCAGATTTAAGATATTTTAATTGAGTTTGCATCTTGGATCGCTGGTTCTCTCTGAGAATTGTTTCAGGGCTTATCTCAATACACCCAATTTTAGTTTTTTCAATTATCTTTTATGAATGATGCCTTTAATCATATTCATGTATAATTTCTTAGAGATTTTGAATTTATACATCATCAAAAGAAGCCTAATTTCTTTGATAAAAAGTGATGCTCAAACTCTATCAATGAAGGAATAGTCTATCTATGGTTATATTGAAGATAGACTATAATAAAACTATAGTGCATGCAATATTTGAATCCCAATAGTGGTATATAGTATAAGTATGTTCTCACTATCATGTGTTGGATGTGTTACCAAGGACAAGTCCACCTAACCTCACTCTCAAAAATAGTCCTTATCCATTTGACCCAAGCATTGAATATCAAGGTCATTGCCTCACTAAAGGTATAATCTTTCCTTATATGGCTGTGGGGTGTGTATTATTATGGATCACCTACTAATAGTGCTAAGATCTCTAGCTTCTCCTTGAGCCATACCAAAAAAAATACTCATTAAGTTGAAAACCTTATAAAAGGTTACTTAGGAAAAAATTAGAGTGACTTGCTGAATTAAAAACCCAAGGGGGTAGTTAAGGAAAAAATTAAGGTCTAAAGCAAAATCAAATAGCCCGATGAGCCAAAAATCTAACAAGAGGCTCTTATCTAAAAATTAGGATAAAAATATAGCTTTTCTAAGTGGAAAACCTACAAAGGTGGCTTAGAATTCATACTTACAGTAGTAGCTAACTACCATTGAGGCATCTAGACTGACCATGTCTCACTTTATCCAACCTAAGGATCATCAATACTATGATGATTAGGAAAGGGGTTTGACCGTGCTCTATCTGGTCTATCACTGGACCAATCATCAAATCATCATGGCTGGATGAGTTGACAAATAGAAACTATGTTAGCAGTCCAAATCATGTTACCCTCAGCCATGAAGGGGTAGTCACCAGCTTATGGTCGCACAATCCAAAGATAGCATCAAGATCTATAAAGCCCTCTATAGTTAGTAACAACCTCGCTATAGCAGCAAACTCCCTATACATTAGACATAACTCCACATGTCCGAACCAAAAGACATGGGATACTAGATCCCAGAACTACATAGTAGCATGTAGGAAAGTAATGTTGATGCAGACTTACTAGAATGTCTTCAGATACTAAAGTCAGAACTCGCTCAGTTGGCTCTACTTAACATTGCCCCATTGGTGGGAAATGGTATGAAAAGTAGAAAGTGATTATTGGGTCATTCTCTATTACTGCATAGAAGAATAGATAGGTCATGTTTTGATAAAGAAAAAAGATACATAATATTCTTATAGAAGAATAAAAGCAACTATTTTGGGTTTCACTATTAAATCTAAAAGGTATAAAGTTCGAGCAGTTCACTGTTTTTAGTGTTCGTACACCATAACCTAAGTGTTCTATGCTTTCATGCTATGGTAGTGTTGACCCTGACTTTTCACCATCGTATAATTTTGGATCTTTGTTGATTTGGCTAGGATTTAGTCCCCGGTATTGATCCCAATTATGCACATAAACCTCTGTGTCTTCCTCTATATGTTCTGGTGTGCAGAACATCTCAGGACTGGTGGGGCCCACCATGGTGCCTGGCGGGACCCGCCACTTATTTTGAGTGTTCTGTATGTACAGAACACCCTTCCTTATTGCCTACGTAAGGCAAATCGTTTGAAATGCAAAACATTGCATTTTTGGCCCTGGGTACTATTCATCATGAATAGTACATAAGTGGGACCCACCTAGCAGAAGTGAGGCCCGCAACCTTAATAACCCATTCTGTGTATTATGTACTTACAGAATACATCTTCCAGTTGCCTTACGCAAGGCACAGCGCTTGGCATCGCAAATGCCATCTTCCGGGCCTACTACGCTATGGGGTCCACCTAGGGTATTAATGGGACCCGCTGCCCCTATTAGCCTATTCTGTGTATTCTGTACTTACAGAATACATTTCATATTTGCCTATGCGTGGTAGGATACACAGAATGTAAAACATTGCATTTTGAATATAGGGCACTATTCACTATGAATGGTACGCAGGCGGGGTCCGCTTTCCCCAATTAGCCTATTTTGTGTATTCTGTACTTACAGAATACATTCCGTTGTTGCCTTACACAAGGCATACCCAGTGGCATCCCGAATGCCACATTTCTCCGCCCATTACGCTGTGGGGCCCGCCAAACACTAGTAGGACCCACTCCCCACTATAGTCCACTCTAATGCATTCTGTACGCACAGAATACATCCTATCTATTGCTTTACTTAAGGCGAAGCACTTAGCATGCTATTTGCCACTTTCCAGGCCTTTTGTGCTGTGGGGCCCATAAGGGTACTATTCATTATGAATAGTACCCAGATGGGCCCGCTGCCCGAATTCACCAATTTGAGTGTTCTTGACACGTAGAACACGTTTCCACTGATACCCATGCGAGAAACGACCTTCTAGCACTCTAAATGCCATTTTGGGCCGAAACTGGGTCGCAAACCCTAAATTGGGCCCATTAGCTAAAATTCAATGTTCGGGGCCAAATTTGAGAAAACTTATAACTACAAAGTTTCTCGAAATGTCGATTACACTTCGGTTGACATATGGTGCACATCCAGTTTTGTCCGTATTGAGCGGAGCGCATCGCGATGTGCGTAGCACATCGCACGATGCGCTACGCATATTGCATAGTAACTTCATAAAAAGATGTTTGGTAGGGAGCCTTCTCGACATCGAATTTGGAAAAAATTTCTTCTACAAAGTTGTTCCTTACGTCAAATAACGCTTATATGCTTCGGGGTGCATCCCGGAAGCAACCATAGTGGGCCCCAAGCGTCGGGACAAAAGTGATGTGCTACGCGCATCACCTGATGTGCGCAGCACATTAGCAATGTGTGGCACACATCTCTTCAAATCTGGGCCAAAATTACAAAATTGCCACGCCCAAAAATTGCTCTATAAATATAAAGCTTGGGATCTGAAGAAAGGATCCGAAATTTGCTCTCTAAGGGCACCAAAAACTCTGCCAAAATTTCCACTCAATTAATTAGGCCCCTAATTAATTAAATCACTTGGATTTAGAGATAAAATTGGCTAGTTTGGGCTCCCTAAACAGGGAATCAAGCAAGAGCAATAAGAAAATTTGACCGAAATAAGGTAAATTTCCCGTTTTCTTCAATTTTCTTCATTCTGTCACTATTCCATGGGGGATGTGCTGCACACATCACCTCATGTGTGCCACACACAGGCTATGTGTGGCGCACATGAGATCATGTGCTGCGTACATCACCTCAAAATTTTCCCTAAAATGCTGTTTTTCGTCCGATCTGGCCAATCCAAGGCCATTCAAGGCTTTTCCATGCCTTGGATGCCTTGGATCTGCCCTAAATCTAGCCATATTTGAAATAATTTTAACTTTATAATTATTTTTCTTGATTTGGATGCAAATCCATGAAGCAAAATCCATTTTCAGGTCCGATATACCTAGATAGGGGTTGGATCTAGGGTTTCTGCTGAAAAATTTTCGATTTTTCTTCTGTTTTCTCTACCATGTGCACCACATATTACCCTTGTGTGCCACACACAGTCAATGTGTGGCAAACATTGGCTATGTGTGGCACACATTGGCTTCAGTTTTCACAAAAAAACCCGATTTTCCCCCGACAACATCATACCATCAACATCATAGCAACAACATTGATGATTGCCACTCTCTCAGGTAAGTCATTAAGGGCCTTATTGATTTGATTGAGCTCAAATATCTGAGAAATCCAAACTGTCTACCAAAATAAACATGTTGTCTAACTACCATAAATCCAACTATGCTTAAATGATATAGTCTAGGTTTCTAGAATCCTTAGTTCTTAGCTCCTTCTGTCCCCTTGACAGTGAGGAGATTACTCAACCTCTTACTATTAACTTCTAGCCTGATGATGGGTTTGACATTGGTGCCATCAACATATGGTATGATAGTTTAGAGCATGAATCTATAGTTACTTAAGATCCCTCTAAGTTTGAATCAACAGAGGTTCATAAGTCAAAGAAAGATGAGTCACCCAGGACTCCTAAGGCTCTCAAATAGTAGAAGGGATTGGGTACCAACAAGATATCTTCTTGGGTTTACAACATAGCTTAGAGTGGTAAGGTGTTCACTCTTTTTAACCTCGAGAAAAGTTGAATGCTCCAAAGAAGTTGACTAAGGCTAGACCCATCAAGGATGAGGGTGGTCTAAACAGTGCTCCAGCCCTGAAACCTGCTCATAAGAGTAAAGAGGTTGTCTAGCTTGACAATGTAGTCATCAAGCAATTGAAGAAGACATAGGCTAACATTAGTATCTAGGACTTAGTGTTATCTTTCTAGGAACATCGACAGACTGTTGTTGAAGCACTATTTAACATGAAACTTTCTCTATCTACTTTGACCTTTAGGATGAAGAGTCAGTTGGTGAATCGATAATTGAAGTCTCACATGATTACTTTCTCAGATGCAAATTTACCAACCGAGGGTATTCATCACAATAAGGTGCTCTTCATAAGGTATACATCATGAACTTCTCCACTCCTTATATCATAGTGGATGACTGTTCTACTATCAATTTCTATCTGCTTAAGGTGTTTCCCAAGCATGAGATTCAACTTTTAAAGTTGAAGCCATTAAAGACTATCATCAGGATATATGATGAGTCTGAGTAAAAGGTTACTGATAGGTTTTAACATTTTTCATGTAAATGTTTTATTCTCATTAATGCAAATGGAATGCATGTTTATAAACTTAGCCATAAGTAATACTAGTTTCAAACATAAAGCATTGCCTTTTTTTGTTGCATACAATTTTATTTCTTAATAGTTTATGCAATATAGAATCTTATGTGTGGTGCAGCACCTATAGCTTATACTTATCATCTATAGTAGATCTAGCTCCAGGAATCTCTACCAACATGATCCTATAATGAGGTCAGGTCCTCTTCATATGCTATGAGAAGCAAGATAATAGTCATCCTCTCTCAAACTCTATCAACTGAGGGATATTATGTCTATAGCCATACTGGTGATAGACTCTCATTAGATTATAGTAAGTGCAGTGTCCAATCCTAGTAGTGGAATGCAATCTATGTATGCCCTTATAGTCACATGTTAGATGTGCCACTAAGGATAAGTTCACTTGACCTCACTCTTAGAGATGGCTCCCATTCACTCAACTTAGCCATCGAATATCAGTTTCCTCACCTTGCCAAAGGTGTAGCCTCTCTGCATATGGCTACGAGGTGTGTATCTCTATAGATTACCTATTAGTGGTGCTAAGATCCCTAGCTTCTCTTGAAGCTAGATTTGTAAAAGGAAAGAAAAAGAAGAAAAAGAAAATAAAGAAAGAAAGGTCATTGAGTTGAAAACCTTATAAAAGGCTGTTTAAGCAAAGATTAGAGCCACCCACTAAGCTGAAAACCCATGGGGGTAATTCAAGAAAAAGTTAAGGTTCAAAGTAAAATCAGTAGTTGATGAGCCGAAACCTCAAAAGATGCAACTCTTGAAAAAATTAAGGTAAAAATAGAGCTTTTCTAAGTTAAAAACCTGTAAAAGCAACTTAGAATTCATACCTATAGTAGAAGCAAACTGCCATAGAGGCACCTAGACTATCCTTACCTCACTCTATCCAGCCCAAGGATCATCTCTACCATGATCACCGAAAAAGGGGTCCAACCTTATTCCATCTGGTTTATCACTGGACCAATCATTAGATACATGTAGCTAGATGGGTTAATGCATAGAAACTGTGAAAGTAGTCCAAATCCAACTACCCTCAATGATGAAAGGGTAATCATCAATTTATAGCTACATATTCTAAAGATAGCAATTAAATTTATGGAGCCCTCTATACTCAATATTATCCTTGCTATTGTAGGGCTAATGTCTAACACCATAATTTGATACAAGACTGCCTCTCCAGTAGGCGCTGACACTATCAGTATCATTGTCATGCTAAATGAGGCTCTAAGGATAGTAACAAACTTCTCATACATCAGACACAACTCCACGTGTCCAAACAGGAAGACATGGGCCATAGGATCCCAAAACTACACAACAGCATGTAAAAAAGTAATATTGATGGAGACTTAATGGAAAGTCTTTAGATACTGGAGTCTAAACTCACTTAGTCAACTCCATTCAGTCTTGCCCTACTGGCAGGAAAGGGTATAGAAAGCATAGAGTGATTGTTGAGTCATTATCTATTTATGATTGCTGAGTCATTATCTATTCATACATAGAAGGACAGGTAAGTTATGTTTTGGTAGAGAAGCATAATGAATGATATTCTTATTGATGAGTAATGATAGCAAGCATTTTAGGTTTCACTATAAATCCAAAATATATAGAGTTTGAGGAGTCGACAGTTTGTAGTGTCCATACTCTACAGCCTAAGTGTACTAGGCCTTCATGCTAGGCTACACTACTTTATCCTATATGATAATACAAAAGCTTCATAGTTCAACACCATGCATATGAAATCATGTCTACTCTAAGCATCATCATCTCCTGACTACTCCTCATCCAAATTGGGACTATTAGGGACCTTGATGTTCTACTTATCATGTAAGGAAGAGAGGGGTTAGCTCCCAAACAAAAGTTGATGCTATGTTGGAACACACACAGGCAAGCACATCACAGTCACAAGCAACGCACATAGTAGGAACAACGTTAATTATAAGCATCATATAAAGGCCACTTGCTAGAGTGCAAGCGGATGAGGAGACACATGAGGAATGAACAAGAACAAGGCTACTTCTTTTATTCAATAAATGGAGTCGATACATGGATCCCATCCCTATGCTCTCTGTGTAAGCAGGGGGATAATTCTACATAAACCTACACTAGAGACAGGCTTGATTGAGGCCTATTGCAAGACTAGCTCCTATAATGGCACCAAATGCCAACTAGTCACTCCCCCCTAAAGAGCATTTAGAGCATAATTAGATCTGGTAGGAGGAGACATCAAAGTGTTTGAGCCATCACTTTACTAGAATTACATAAATAAATAATAAATAAGAAACACTTATGAATACAAAAAAAACCCAAGTAAATATAGGGAAAAACCTCCATCTCTAACACTCTTCCCCACTCAAATGGTTAAGACCCTATCAAAAAATCCCTAAAACCCTTCAAGAATGTTTCATAAGGATTCTAAGGTATCACAAAGCTCCTACTGCGGTTGTTTCCTCCTTGTCTTCTTTATTATCAACTGTAATTTGCATCTCCACTTCTTTAAGAGTTGATAATGCCTATAAGAACTTCTTATTGGGGCAATCAGCAACTTGATGCAGTCCATCATAAAGAAAGCACTTGATCTGTACCCTTTCAGGCCCAGTACCACCTGTTGATTGGCCTCTAGCATCTTGTCCTCTAGCACTCTTAGATTCCACTCCAACTGCAATAAATTTCTTACCAAATGCATTAGTGCCTCTGCTGCTCCTTTTAGTGGAAGCTTTATGCTTCACTGAGTTACCTACATAATCATCCAAACTCTTTGCTATAGTGATGGCGGTGGCCAAGTCTATCACCCTCTGCCTCTGCAGCTCCACCTTCACCCATGGCTTCAACCCTTCCATAAATTGATACACCTTATATGCTTCAGCCATATCAGGAGTATCTAGGATTAATGCTAAAAAATCTCATACATAATCTCATATAGATGCAACATGTCAAAGCTTAGCTAGTCTCTATCGAGCATTGAATGCCATATTCTTTGGATAGAACTGAGCTTTCAATTGTTTCTTAATTATATATCAAGTACTGATGGTGCACTTCCCCCATGTATCTCCTCAACCTTGGTCCTCCACCATAACTTGACATCCTCCCCCAAGTATATAGGAGTCAACATCAATCGTTGTTCATCTGATATGGTCCTTGTCACCTCAAAATACAACTCTAAATCAAATAAGAAGCTATCAACAACTCTAGAATCCTAAGCCCCATTAAATGACTTTAGTCCTGGGACTTTGGTTTGAACTACTCCTCCTTTAGCTACCTATTCAAGCCTGACAATGCCTTTTATGTTATTGATGCTTTCCTTTAGGGTTTGAACTTCCTTACGTAGTGCATCAAACATAGCTTTTGCATCCTTCATCCATGCTTCCATAAGCTCCTCCATTGTATCTTGAGCTTATTCTACCTCAGTTATGAGTTGCCTTAAGTTAGTATTGGATACAATCCTCTTCAGCTTTGCAATCCACTCCTTCATACTAGTAGAAGTGCTAGTATCTACAATTATCCCTTCATTGGTGACCTTAAGCTCTATTCATTGACCATTAGGGGAAAAAAGTTTTACGGGCAACTCTTTTACCACCATAGTGTGTTATAAGAATTTTTCAAACGCCTCAACTTAAGCTACCACAGCTTAGAGCAAATCCACTTTTGATAATACATTATCAAAAGCATTAACTTGGGCTACTACAGCCTTATACAGTTTCAAACGATTCTCAAGTGCCTCAATGCATGTGTTTTCAACATTAGAGTCATTTCACTTATTTTCAAGCTTTATAATTTTTCTTTCAAGTGCCTCCATACTCATTTGTGTAATATTCCCCACATGGGTGTTAGCAAGTTCAGTCTGAAGTTCCTCCATACATTTCTCAAGCCCCTCAATGCGAGCTTATTTCAAAATCATATCTTTAATAATCAATGTATTCCTACATGTATCAATTAGGTCTCCAATACCAAGTGTCACAAGTGTATCCTAATGCTCTTTTAATCCACCTATGTGGTGCTTGTACCGGACACACCTTAATAAGCTAGCCTATTCAATAACCTGTCATGAAAGGAGAAGAGGGGTTAGCTCCTAAATGAAAGTTAATACTATGCTAGAATACACACATGGGAAACCATAACATAGTCATAAGCAACACATATAGCAGGCACAACATTAATCACAAGCATAATATAAAGGCCACCCTCTAGAGTGTGGGAGGATAAAGGGAGACATAAAGAATAAACAAGAACAAGGTTACTTCTTTTATTCAATAAATAGAGTCGATACATGGATCCAATCCCCATGCTCCATGTGTAGGTGGGGGGATAATCCTACACAAACCTACACTAGAGACAGGCTCTACTAAGGTCTTGCTAAAGTTTGTCATGAGTATGGCCACTAATAGACTATCCTTTAATTGCTAATAGAGTTTCAGGGAGAATAGTTGTTATCATGTTGCCTAGAGCATATGGAGAGGACTTGACCTCGATGTAGGATTGTACCAATGGAGATCCTTAGAGCTAGATCCACTACATACGATAAATATAAGCTTTGGGTGCTATACCACACTTAGGATTATATACTACATAAATAGTTAAGCAATAAAATTATATTTGATAAAGAAAGATAATGCTTTATGTTTAAGATTAATATTACTTATGACTAAGTTTATGAACATGCATTCCATTTGCATTAATGGGATTAAAACATTTACATGTAAAATGTATTAAAACCAACATAGAAAATCTAGTATACATTAAACTTAACTCCTGTCACCAATTAGTCTTGTCTAAGATTTTTTAATCAAGTATTTTGACACTTTCCTTTTGCTTTAAGATTTTCCTTTTGCATAAGCCATCCAAGTGGATTTTCAGCTCATCAAGCATTCATTTTTTTACTTTGTCTTAACTTTTATGTGAGTTGCATCTATAGGTTTTTAGCTCACCAAACTTTACTTTTTATTTTGCTTTCTTTTTTCACCCTTTGCTCTAGATAAAATACTTCTTTAGTCGATCAAGGTTGATAAGTTTGAAGAACTCATTACCCTCTAAATCTAAGATATGGATTATACCTTTAGATAAGATCTTCTTAACTAAGAATGGACCTTTCTAGTTAGGTCTAAACTTCCCATATAGGCCACAAATAGCTATTTTGACTTGCATTAAAACCATATTACACTCATGTATAATAATATGCTTGACATTCTTATTAAACATATTCATCATGTGCTTCTTGTAAAGCTATAAATGATACAAAGCTTTTAGCTACTTCTCATCAATAGTGACCAACTACTCTTATATGACCCTCTTTTACTTAGCTTCTGGTAACTAAGCTTCCAAAATAACTCAAAGTGATTTTAGCTCCATTTTGATTAGCAGTATGACTTCTATACCATAAACCAACAAATAGGGGGTAGCACCCATAAAACTCCTTGTAGTGGTTTTGTAACCCCACAAAGCAAATGGAATTGTTCCTGCCAATCCTAATAAGTCTACACTATCTTGGTCAAAAACATCTTGATCATTTTATTGGCCACTTTGACTACCCCATTAGCTTGAGGGCGATATGGAGAAGATCGATGATGCTTGATCTCATACCTTTTCAGCAAATCAAACACTTGGCCCTCAAACTACACTCCATTATCAAACACTAAGTGACATAGTACTCCATATCGGCATATAAGATTCCTCTCTATGCCTCCACCCACTTAGAGAAGTAATCGATGGCCATCAATATGTATCAATGTCCATTAGAAACATAAGGACAAATCTCACCTATGATGTCAATTCCCCAAGTTGAGAAAGGCCATAGCATAGTCAAATTTTACAATTCAACCAGTGGGATATGGCTAAGATCTTCATGAATCTAGTATTCATGACATCGGTGAATAAACTATATGCAATATGTCTCCATGGTATACTAGAAATAACCTTGGTATAAGATCTTTCTATATAGAGTGAATCCATTCATGTAGGATTCATAGGCACCACTGTGCATTATTTATATGATTATTTTAATCTCTTTCCCCAATATGCATTAAAGTTATAGATCATCAACCATTCTTTTGCAAAGAACTTCCAAATGCTAGTTAAAGTTAGTTGGTAGCCTCCATAAAGCTAGCTTATCTGTCTTATTAGTTTTTGGTGGGTAAGCACTGATTCTCAAAAAATTCATGAAATTAGTGTACCATGGAGCCTCTTCTTGCTGGTCTAGTACCATAACCCGTTCACCCTCATAGCAAGGAATCCTCAATTACTTGATAATCACAGGTTGAACCTGATACTATGGTCATTCATATACTAAAGCAAGTGTAGTTAAAGCATCAACTATTTGATTCTTATCATGCGGAGTATGAATAAATCTGCATAATCTGAAATTATAAACCATGAGCTTCATGTACTCCGCATAAGGCTTGAACCTCTATTCCTTGATATCCCACTCGGTTATGGATTGGTGAATAACAAGCATTGAATCATTAAATATCTTAATGTCTTAGGCACTAATCATTAGTAGAACTTCAATCCTAAATAGACATGCTTCATACTCAGCCATATTATTAGTGACTGGGAAGCTCAAATGCTTTGAAAGCATAATCAGCTCACCTTCGAGAGTGACAAACACAACTTCTATTCCTGTACCCCTTTTTATTGATTGTACTATCAAAGTGTAACTACCATTTTAAACATTAACTGCCCTCAAATTCTCATTTGGGAAGTCCAGTTCAAAAATTTCTCAATCATCCATCAACATGGATGCTAAGAATTCAATGATCGCTCTGCCTTTAATCACTTTCTTAGTGATGTACTGCATATCAATTCTGATAATAGGATTAACTACCTAGAAAGCTTCCCAACCAATGAAGGAGCTTCATAGAAGTTCTTCATAGGATCAATCATATCCATACACACACAACATCCTTATATGCATGTATGTACACATTATAGTGAATGATTGGATTAGTGCATTAAATGCATGAATTTACTTTTTCAATAAAATATATGAAGCCAAGATTCTTAATGAAGGTAGGTACATCATAGAACAGTTAGCAATACTCTGGAAGTCTTTCTCCACTCCTATGCACCAGGCATCAGAAGCAGACTCTCACTTGCTTTGGAGGACAACCAATGTTTTCAATGAGTCTAATAATCAAACATTTCCTATAGTTTATCTATATAGGGAATTTTTAACAGAATTGGGACAAGACTCACAACCCATTGAATACTCTAAATAGATTCCTTTTACTCCTAGGAGATCTTTGAGAATCCAAAATACACAGGTGTCTTCCACTTTCACTGACCCAAATAACTTATCAAGCCTTTTCAGAAGAAAAAGATGAAGGAGGCCCTACTATAATAGTGATCCAAATGATGATGACTCAGATGACCTTAATATTGGTTTGTGTACTTATTAAGCAGCGGAAAAAATTTAAAATTTTCATTTTAAAACAACAAACCAAAAGATGATCTTTGCATCAAAACACAGAGAAAACAGTTTAGAGATTAGAAGCGACAGTTTGATAGTAACTCTTACATTCAATGCAGATGTCCTTTATTCTTTGTCTCTGTAGCATTTATGGTTGTAGCAAACCAAAAACCACCAAAATAGGTAGCCTCCAACAGTATCCACATAAAATGGGGGTGTTCAAGCAAGCAACTGTTTGCTTCTATCTTCTTTCCTGTGAACTAGCAAAGAAAAGGAAGAAAACTTATGGAATTTTACGTCTTCCTCACAATTGGTCTTGTGAAGGCCGAATACTCCTTCAGCAGAGGAGGCTAGGTTTTGGCCAAAGGAAGATCAGATG